>VUQI01029672.1:4299-39299 GCA_015106735.1 Paratilapia polleni | reverse complement strand
TTAAGTGTTTGTGATGTAAATGAGTGCAATCTATGTTTAGATAACAGCCTGTTGGACCGAGTGTGAAGATTTATGGTCCAAGTTATAGAATCTGACAAAGATCCCTGAAATCTGATCAAGAAGTCATTAACATTTAATGTGTCTGTGATGTGATGTGAAAGGTTTTGAGAAAATCTAAAGCCCAGCAAAGATGAATTCATCAGATGTTGCACGCTTCAGTGTTAATCCTTTCATTCAACCTGTTAAAGAGAAAACAAGCCTTGGATCGCCTTTTCCAGCCCATTGACAAAGCATCATGGCTCAGTGTAGGAGGGGGTTGAGCGCTGTGATCACCCCTGTAGGAAACCAGCACCCTGCAGAGTTGAAAGCCCTCCCCCGGCTGCAGGGACGGTGAAGGGCCCTCTCAGGCGGCCCCAAGGCCAAACACCATGCCGCCCACAGAGCCGCCTGCCCCGGCCTGCTGATCCCCGCCATGCCGCTGCTGATTGAAAAGCAGCCGCCTGTTGGCCCCTCACAGCGGGACCGGGGAAAGAGGAGCGTTTTGGATAATTATTATGTTACTTAGGTGTCATTTACAACACAAGACTGGGAGTTTAGCTATGCCACTAACATGTGAAAGGATTTTTTTCTCCTCCAGTTAAAATTAAACTTTCCCACCATAATGGTTTTATTTTCTCACGTCTTTCAATCAACAAAAAAAGGGCCAAAGGGTGGCATTTGGGCTGTGTCACAAGGCTGACCTTGAATAGACGTCAACAAAAACAATAAAACACTTTGAGCCAGTAAATGTCAGCAGCACGCTTCAAACTTATTTATGGGCTACAGGAGGGACAACTTCATTAAAACTCTCTTATCTAATGAATCCACCTTAAATGAATCCACCCCTGCAGGCAAATCAGTATTTTTTCTATGGATTTCTCTTTCTAATTTAAGTCCTGATTATTGCATATGTAATTAAACTATTATTAATATTTTGAGTGAGGCAGTTATTTTTATGAAATGTCTTTTTTTGTGTGTGAAGGATTGCATTGCTTATAACTGTCTAGATTTTCATAGGTTCTGTGAAACAGACTGAGTGAGTTATCACGATTCTTCTCCCGAGTTATGCCGAGGTGATAACCGCGCAGCTGCAGGGAGGATGAAGGGAGGAGGGGGTGGAAAAGGATGATGGAGGAGTGAAATCAGCGCGGAGCTCGGAGGATAGCCGAGATAAAAACGATCGAGGGGGTCTTCTTCTTCTTCTCTGGCGTTTGTGTGTGTGATAAGGATGAGGAGGAGGAGTAAAGAAGGGAGGAGGAGGAGGAGGAGGGACGAGAGGGGGAGGGGGGCAAGAGACCCCGTCGTGTTTTGACCCTCCGAAACCTCCCCGCACACCGCCACCATCACCATCACCACCACTCCTCCTCCTCCTTCTCTCGTCCTCCTCCTCCTCCTTCTTCTTCTCTCCTCTTGAGGCTGAAAACACCATTGCTCATTCCCAGCCGTGACATTTTCCAGCCTGTCGCCGTATGCTGCGCGGACAGCGAAACGCAAGGAGTCAAAAAAAGGGGGGGAAAGGAGGGACGTTGTCTGTCTGTCCGTCTTCCACAGCACCGAGCATCCCGACGCTCTGCGATACGGAGCGAGAGGCGCACCAGGCGGAGGCGAGGCGCTGCAGGAAGCCGCCGCTCCCTTTCACACCGGGGGATTCTGGACTACACCGGACACGGCCCGAACAGGACAGGATACGGCGAGCGTTTACGTCTCGGTGGGACATTTTACACCATTTATGGGAGCCTTGCATTACTCCTCCTCATCCGGCAATAGCATTTAATAGGCTGCGAGAACTGTTAGAGCGTTTATTACCTCTTATCGTATTATAAACCATTAGTGCTTCCATAGAATATCAGCCGTCCATAAAAGCTCCAGTCCCATTATTATGTTGTTATATAAAGCGCGATGGACTCGGAGTAAACACACACAAGGAGCAGGTCCTGAATGTTTATATCCACTATCTCCTGTTGTTGTTGAATCCCATAGGCTGTTTATTGTCATGGTGGAAATCACGTTTACAACTTAATTCAGAGATGAATATAAAAACAAATGCACTTTTATTTCCAGGACCCCAGAGGCAGAGGAAGGGAGCAAAGCTCGCTGCACTAGCCGAGCAGCGCATCATCATCCCCGGTGTAGCACTGGCTGTCGAGCCGCATGGAGAAGAGGGTACGTCCGCTGATTTTATATGAGTGATTTGGACCAGAGCCTGTCTGGGATAACATAATTTTTATCACCACTGAGAAGTAGTTAGAAAACAGTCATAAAGGGAGCACATGGCAGGGAATCCTCTTGCTTGTGCTTGCAGTGCACATATAAAAACACAAGGCCCAGTGAAAACAGAGCAGCTGATGTTCTGAAGGGGAAAAAAGCAAAACAGAGTATTTTTATGCTATAAAACTCTTCAGAAAATGTTCTGCATATACCACTAAATCCTTATTTTTCAGCAATTTAAGGTTGATGCAAAGAACGTTTAAACCCACCACCTTCCACCAGCCCTATTCCGTAACTCTTAGGTTAAAATTCACTTTAGTTTGGATGTTACGCATAACTTGCAATGCGGGGACCGTAAAAGGTTTTATTGTTGTGTATAATGTCAGTGAGACAAGGTTTAGAGTGTAGGTCATTAAGAGGCAGAGGAGAGGAGATGCAGCTCTTCAACTCGGTAAGTAGGTCAGTTTTTTTGCTACAGTGATTCAGAGGCTTGGTGGTGGTGGAGGTGGTGGAGGAGGAGAAATAGGCTCACGGGCAGCAGGCGGACTCTGAATGGAGGAAAGCAAGTGGAGATGTTCAGTGTGTAGACAGAAAATCACTGCTGTGTGAATACAGTGCAGGCAGAGAGAGGGCTGAGCGGCGGGACAACCACGTGTACCAACAACCGCTTCAAAGCAGAATTTATATAAAGATATTTAAAATTTCAAATAGCAGAAATAGTATGCATGCTTTCTGGGTATAGTGCCTCATTTGTAGATTATTGTAAGAGGCTGTTGGCTGTTAAAAGAAGCAATGAACTGCTCCATTCAGCTGTAAATTGTTAAACGTTTGTTTAACGCTGATCGATCAACAAAAGTTAAAAAAAAAAAGGGAAACTGGTGCTGTAATGTGACTGTGAAAAACGCGTATAGACTAGTTGCTTTGTAGCGCTTAAATCTATAATGTGTAAACTGCAACAGGTACTGTCATTTTACCCCCAGAAAATGTCGAGTTTTTCTTTTGGAAAGAACAGTTGCAGCGAATAATTTTCACACTTTGGGAAAATGTAATAGTATAGAAATGTATGCAAATATGTGTCCCTTCAAAGTATAAAAGTTTTAGCCCGCTTTGTTGTTTTTTCCTTTTGGGGTTTATCTGTTTTATAAGCGCAGGATAAATATGAAATGTAACGCAAATCTACGCAGTTATTGTGGATATTTTGACCGTTCTTTGAAGTAAACTTAATCCCAAACAGATTTATTTTATATTTTACGCACTTAGTTTCAATTATTTATTGCTTGTTTTAAATTACACCATTTCTAATATAGAAAAGAGGAGGCGCTGTACATTTAAGAAAATTGTTTCAGTTTAACATAGCTGACATTTACAGTTAACTACACCATAGGTATTATTCTCTGTTGATAGAATTAGGTTCATTTGTTCAGTTCTACTATCACATAATGTCTAACATCTCTGAAACACAGCATGTGGACCAAATTTCGTCTTTTACTTTTTGCTTTACAAAACTTTACGTTATTGTCGAACATATAAACAGCTCCGCAGGGCTGAAAGAGTCAAGCTCACCCCAGTAAAAGCAGTCTAAACTCGCCTGTTAGGCCTGTTCTAACTTTTTTCGGATGAAATAACACAATTAAACCACGTAATGAAAATGTTGTCCTGCCATCTGAATCCTGTTTACCAGCTCCGTGACTTTAAAAAAAAGGGAACATTCGCGGAATTTGTCATCTCAACTTGTTCGCTTTGATCCGCTTGACGCACGGAAACTCGATAGGGGCCGTGCGTAAAGAGAGACGCGCAATCCGATAGCGGTGATTGTGTTAATAGCCAGCCTCCATAAAAACTAGAAGGTGTCCGGGGACAGGGCCTCAGAGCAGGTGCTTTCTGTGATCCCGGTGGCCATATGGGAGTCTGAAATGCAACAATTTGATAAGGCATTTAGGACAGTGGTTCCCAAAGTGGGGTCCGGAGACCTCCAGGGGGTCCTGCAGAGGGGTTTCCAGGAGGCAGTGCATGCGCATGAAGAGGAATAATTTAATTTCCTATTTTATTTAATTCCCAGGGGTTAACAGAGGGAGAATAATTGCTTTTATACTGGGTTTCACTCTCTCACCACTTGCAACTTACCTACTTATGCACTTCACAAATAACATAAAAAATGATCTGGAACTGGACAATTTTGAGTTATAAAAAATTTAAAAAAATATATACTTATTTTTTAAATACTGCAAATCTTCCCTATTGTTACCTTGAGCTGTACATTTATGTAGTAAATCATAAACCTTAATTTGCACCGTGCTTAGGGAATAGTCTGCAGAGGGGGGAAAAAAACAGCCTAAGCACATCATAACTTTTATGACTTGGTTAAAATAACACTGAACTTAAAGGTTTCCAGGCTGGGGTCACCTATCAGGTGCTGTCTGTCTGTGATCCCAGTGGCCCTGTGAGACAGCAACACGAGTCTTCTTTAATCCAGCAGATCCAGAAGCAGATCTGCTGACCTGAGCTACGTCACCTCAGAGACCAATTAACTCCATAAAACACACACACACAGAGACCGGGGGGGGGGAATCAGATATGTGTATTCATGACATATATTCGAGGGCTGCTGAGTGTATGATTGTCTCTGTGCATGTGTGAGTCATTTTGTCTATGCCATATGTGTGTGTCTGATTCCCTCTGTGAGGGTGTGTGTCAGCGGGCCTCAGTGAGGCTGTGACACAGCAGGTCATGAGAGACGTCTCTGCACGGCTCCTGTCTAGTCTGAATAATGGAACTAGGAGACAATATTAGCAGCTACAGGCTTGATGTCTTATTCTAAAGATCTCATCTCCTTTTCTCATCTCCTCCTCTACTCTTCTTCTGAACGCGCAGACACTAAACATTTCTAGAAATAAGGGAAGCTGCTTATTTATACTCACAGCTACGCACCTCTGCTAGTGCTTTTGAAGGGGTTTCATAAGTGTTTTGTAATCCTGAGAGTGGTAGAATTTCCAGCCTTATCTAATCCTGCTGAAGTGAAAACAAAAAAAAACAATTTTTTCTCATGAACACTGCACGCTGGACTATAAATTACATCAAACTGCAGTGACACTGATTCATGCACAATTATTAAATGGGACAGTTACTTTCAGATTAATTAGGACTGGTAATAAATACTAGTTATAGTAGCCCTAACACACATCTACACAAATTCACATTATAAATATGCGGTAAATTTTCATTTGTATAAATGAAAAATTATAAACCCACATCAGGTCTACTGTAACTGTGCATTAGTCCTTGTTGCTGACGGCTCAACCACATAATAAAATCACAGCAAGATTTGATGTCAGACAGCCACAGATGTCCAACGTGTCTCATGTTTTCTGTCTTTCCATCTAATTGTGTTTCAGTATGAAGAGCTGGTGCACTACCCAGGGTCAGAGGCCATGTCGGTGGGGGGATACGGGGACGATGTCCGGGGGCTTCCTCCCCCGCAGTACGGACCCGCCATCCCTGACTCCCTCAAACACCACAAGGACCAGATCTATGGGTAAGCATGAATCAAAAAATGATTTATATAGCCTAAATATAACTGTTTAAGCTACATGTGCACTTTTAGCACATTAACATACATTATATGTTTGTGCTGAATATGAAAATACATGTGGAGTGTTTATAGCTGTCTGCTACATAAATACTGTGGCTTAAAGTTTCTTGTAACACATGTATCATGTGGACACTATGTCAACTGTGACTGTGTTTATGTATAGTTTGTTAACTGTATATGTGTGTCTATGTGTGTGTGTGTGTGTGTGTGTGTGTGTGCAGTCACCCACTGTTTCCACTGCTGGCCTTAGTGTTTGAGAAGTGTGAGCTGGCCACCTGCTCCCCTCGAGACTCCACCTCCCTCTCAGCAACCTCCCACCTCCCCGGCATGACCAATCACAGCGACGTCTGCTCCTCCGAATCCTTCAACGACGACATCGCCGCCTTCGCGAAGCAGGTGAGCGATGACTGTGAGGGTGAATCAGAGAACAGCTGATGCTGAGATTGTTTTCAAACTTTTTTTTAATAATTAGTTGAATTTGTATTGCAGATTCGTTCAGAGAAACCCATTTTTTCTTCCAATCCCGAGCTGGACAATTTGGTATGACACACCAGCTAACATCACACTAAACTCCCTTTTCACACATTGCATTGTGGGGTATGTCTCCATAATTGAACTGCATCTTCCTGTCCTCAGATGATCCAGGCCATACAGGTTCTTCGCTTTCATTTACTGGAGTTAGAGAAGGTTGGTGGAACTGAAAGTTCTTTGTTTTTTTTTTTGCTGTTTATGACACAATGGGTTAAATTAATTTTTTTTTTTTTTTTTTTTAAAGAGAGAAGGAAGCTAATCAGGCTGTAAAAAGATAGGCTTTTACCTTATTTTGTTAATCTGACAAAACATGTACCTGTCCTTTAATGTATGCCGAGCCATAAAGAGCTGATTATGAATTAAATCTGTACAAAATTCCCAAGGTGCACGACCTGTGTGATAATTTCTGCCATCGCTACATCACCTGTCTGAAGGGCAAAATGCCTACAGACCTCGTGCTGGATGAGCGGGAGGGTGGCTCCAAGTCCGACATGGAGGACTTTACTGGGTCCTGCACCAGTCTGTCAGAGCAGGTGAGACACTGGATGTCAATCAGCATGCTATTCACATGTCCATCTGTGCCCACTGAGAATAAAGAGTAGTGACCCGGTGTTTCATGATTCCCTTTTTTACTCCTCTGCTGGGAATTCCTCATCTCACCTCCACCCTCCATCTTTCTCTCTCTCTCCGCAGAATGCATCGTGGTTACGGGAGCCAGATGAATGTGCCACTACTCCCCTGGGAACACCGGGCACCTGCGGCCTGCCTTCACACAGCACAGCAGATAACTGTAGTGACGCAGGTACACACATACGCAGAGATCTTCGCTGTACAATTATCATAGCCAAAAGAAGTCACAGTCATCTCTAAAAGCTTCAGTCTGTCAAATTTAAGAACTTTTATCCTTAGTGGAAAGTGAAAAGGCAGGCAGATGGAGTGATAAATAAAAGCATCAGTCTGCAGGGAGCAGAGGACAGAGAGCTTATGTGTGAGACCGCAGGTTTTCAATATTATCATGCCTGTATTATTTACGTGACATCAATATTTCATGTTTAACATATCACAGTTAATGGTTAGGTTCTCTGCCACATGCATAGAAAATACTGTGAGTGCCAGAAAACGCTGCACTGCACAGTGAAGATGCAGATAGGGAAAAGAAGGTTCATACACACCCTTTATAATACACGCATTGTGTATTAAAAGAATGTAAATAACTGTATGTTGAAAAGAGCCAGTATTGTGCATAACAACTGGTAACTGTGCTGAAAATCAATGAGTCACTTCAGGCATTTTCAAGCAAACATGCGAAACATTTTCTGCTTTCAGCTTCTCAAAGACAAATTGCTGTTTTTGTCATTCATGGCGCTAAATATTTCAAGCTTCTGGTCTGTGGTTAGACAAAACAAATTATTTCACTGCAATAAATCTGGAAAATTAACTGTCAAACTGTTATAAAATCGATCACATGCATCTTGTGAGTTTGGTTTGGAAAGTGGAAAGCATGGGTTTAAAGCTGACACCTTTTGGCTGCACCATACATTGCGTTAGTGAGCTTGCACCTGAGAGACATTCGTAGATGCACTCATTTAGGAAATGACGATTCCACTGTGTCCCTGCAGGCGACGGTCTTGATGGAGGAGTGGCCTCTCCCAGCACAGGTGAGGAGGACGAGACAGACAGAGACAGGAGGAACAACAAGAAGAGAGGGATCTTCCCTAAAGTGGCAACAAACATCATGAGAGCGTGGCTCTTCCAGCACCTGTCGGTGGGTTAGCTTTTTTTATGTTCCTGCTGCATCAAAGTTAATAATTTCTCTTGAAAATGTTGAATTTGGCCAGCAGTTAAAGCCATCCTTCCACACTAATAACCAAACAAAGAAAGCGTGTGCACTGTAATTAGTGAAAGAGAGGATTTAGCATGGAACAAAACGTCACTGACAAGAATAGACAGAGGGGTGAAGCGAGTGTATAATGGAGGTCAATTAAATTAAATGAAAAATCTGGGATTAAGTGATTATGTGAATATGCTCGCTGCTGAATAATTGTGGAAGCGATAGAAATGGAGTGAGTAATTGTTGGTGAGGTGCTTAGATTGGTAATTAGCTACTAAATGAGGCAGGTCAAATGTTGCTTCACTCCAATTATTACAGTGTGTGTGAGCTGGAGCGAGATACCGAGGTGGAGAGAGGGGGTGAGAGAGGGAGAGAGGGTGAAAATGTGAGTGCAGATGTGCACTCAGATGGAAGGCCATCGGTATTTGAACTGAGAGTTCACAGACATTATTTTACTCTAGATTTAGGCTAAAGCGTCAAGTTGCCTCAAGACGATTCTCCTGTTGATTTGCATGTATTTACTTACAAAAAGCTGCAGACATCACACAACAGAAGCTGGAGTGCTATTTGATTTCTTTAACCCCAGCTCCCTGTGTTTTCCTTCAGCATCCTTACCCATCCGAGGAGCAGAAGAAGCAGCTGTCGCAGGACACGGGGCTGACCATCTTACAGGTCAACAACTGGTCAGTGCGCTCCTAATCACTACACTAATTTGGCCACTAATTTTGGCTTTCGGGTTAACAACAAGGCTGCTGCTGTGTCTGGACATAGTGGCATTAAAGCTGGGTGCAATCATTAACTGTATTTTATAACAAGATGCATTTTTATTGTGCATATAAAGTGCCTTGAGATTCCTACTTTTGTGATTTGGTGCTGCATGAATAGAATTGAGCTCCAGCTCTCAACATTTCCTGTTCGTCCTGTAACCACGCCCCTTTCGGCCCCGCCCCTCTGTTATTCAACATTCTTTTAAAGTGTAACCCAGCAGTTAGTATCACCTTGGTTTCTTCAGCACAAAGCCAATGATTGCTCTTGGATTATCATAGAGAATAAGCTCTGTGGAAAATAAAAGTTTGACACATAACACGTTTTGTTCAGCAACATAATCTACATGATTTCACATCACTTTTATAATATTTGCAGCGTAACTGCAATTGGAAAAAGTTAAATGCAAGCAAACTACACCACCATGATCCCATGACTGTAGTGTCACCACCACCATAAAGCTCCTGGCTTTACCAAAAGTGGAGTTTTTATTTTAGTATTTTATGTTGTAGAAGATTAATTAAAATGTGCAAAGCTCATGTTAACCACGGATCTTACTTCATCCATCTAACCAAAAAAACCCCCACTTCCAAACAAGGGAAGTGCAAAAATGCTAACTCATTTCTGGATTTTAGGCCTCCTTCCTGCAGTGCTCTGTTGATGGAGATTTAACTGATCCTCTCCCCCAGCCTATTTGTTTACTCTTTTGTTGAGATTGTGTTGCTGCATTTGTGATTTTGCTTTTTAAATGTTTCTTTTGCAAAGTTTTTATTCCACAAAGCCCCAAAGATTTTTTTTGTTCACTTAAAAAGCCCATAAGAAGATAAAACCAATAAAAATAAAATTGAAAATTGATCTATAATGTGCTTTATCGAAGTGTGTCATGTAACAGAGGAAGAAATGTCCTACGAAGCATTTTGTCCAAGCTGCAACTGTAATTCATGAGCTCCATGTTCATAAAACAGAATAGTAAATCACTATCTGATAATCAAATTATTTAGTGCTCACATATTTCCTATTGACTCTCTGAGCACACATACACAGATTGAATACACACACATGTACACACACATTGCCACATTGCCGACTAAATTGTTCTCTCATAATGATGCATGTTCTGTTCCTCAGATTTTTAGACACAAACACATACAAAACGTATACAAAAAGTGTGTTAAATAATAGATTCTGTCATTTCATAGTTTACATTTTTTTTACCCAGACAGCTACACACACACACACACACACACACACACACAGACCCAATCAATGCAGATCAATCAATTATCACAGGGGCGATCAATACGTCCTCTGCCCTAACGTTGATTTACTCTGTTCTCTGAAAGGGTTAAGTGGTTGTAAAACGGAAAAGGTTAATAGTCTCCCGGTCAGCCTTTTTCTCCATTAACGGGTGTTCCTCTCTCTCTCTCTCTCTCTGTCTTTACGCTCTCTCCCCCGTACAGGTTCATCAATGCCAGGAGGAGAATAGTCCAGCCGATGATTGACCAGTCAAATCGCTCAGGTCGGTTTTCAGTCGGTCAGCTGGTCGGTCGCTCAGTAAACCTCTCTGTGTATACATGAGTGTGTGTATGTTGTATATTTGTGCCTGAAGGTGTGTGTTGTCTCACAGGTCAGGGTGGTCCCTACAGCCCGGAGGGGGCGGCTCTTGGGGGCTACGGGCTTGACGGCCAGGCCCACCTCGGGCTTCGAACAGCAGGTATGGTACCCTGTAGGAAAATACAGCTTCCTATGACACGGTGATAACGGAGAGCTGTGGTGATTTGATGCTGCTGCCTAAGCCTAATATGGCTTATGGTGGCGTTAAATACAATTGAACTGTTTACTAGGAATATATAAACACTATAGTTTATCTTGACACAGTCCCATATACACCATTTTGCTGCTGAAAATACTCATTAGCGCACCAAATGTGGAGTTATCCAGCTCTGAAAATAGTCCCCAACAAGTGCAGTGCCCAGCTGAATCTGGAAATTATTTTCACTTGTGTTTTTGTTAATGAAAGTATTTTTTATGATTTATATCTTCAGTAGGAGCCTTTGGTTTTGGGACTAAATGAAGGAGGGAAGTTGAAAGTATTAAGAGATGGTAGTTTTGGTCTTTTGATAGGGTTTGATGTAGAAGTAATTATAAGTAAGTAAGTATAGAAAAGAGTAATTTCACCATTAATGTCCTATAAGTCCACTTAAAATTAAAACAAAATCACAAACACAAGATATCCTTGCCAAAAAAAGATAAAATATTAATAAATAATAAATAAGCTATAAATATCTTTTGATTAAATACAAACAGATATGAGCAGTATAAGCAGAGTTAAAGAATGACTCACCACTTCTGTAGTGTCATGTTAGAGGCTGTTTCTTTTTCATTTCTAGTACAAGAAAATGTGGAATAAGGGCAAAGCTGTCAGTTGAAGTTTTAAAGGTTGCGATTTAAATATAAACAAAAAGGTTTTGCCCAACACTAAAGGGCACACTGAAATACTGAAACCATGTCCTAAAAAAAAAGCTGTTAAAAAGCCTCTTAAAAGGCAACAGCAGTGTGCCAGTTGGTCAAATAAATGCTGTCCAGCAAGACAGAGTTTCAAACCTGCATAATTTTATTTTGAATCTGATAGGGATGTGTCCAGACATGCAGAGTACTATAATAAATCTAATAATTATTTGTAGCTTTAATTGAGACCTGATACAAACGGTGTAGATGAGATGATTTATAGGTTTTAGCTGTTTAACAGGAAACAAAGGGGAGAACCTCTCCTGTAAACTGCAGTAAATCGGGTGTGTATTTTACAATTTAATCACAGATTTTAATCTCTGTAAATGAGTGGATTCAGCCTTAAATTGTGCTTCAGGTTCAAATAGTTTGCTGTGCAAATCTATAATGCACTGAGAGCATGATTTAATAAAGTGAAATTAGTGATTTAAGACTGACAAAAACACTGTTCTGTAATTCTGCAGTTTGGAGGAACCTAATAATTATTTCACCATCTTGTCCCACCAGGTCTCCAGGGAATGTCCTCTTTGCAGGGTGAATACCCCGGCGCACTGCTGTCCCAACCAGGCTACCCTCCCCACCCAGGACCGTCCCTCCACTCGTACCCGGGCCCACACCCTCACCCGGCCATGCTGCTCCACCCGCCGCCACACGCACACCCCGCAGACCCGCTCCTCACCCAAGGACTGGATATACACGCACACTAGCTGTGGGGGGAGTTGGGGTGTATATGTGTGTGTGTGTGTGTGTATGTGTGAGGGTAAATTACTGTTTGAATGTGTGTATGTGTTTGCAGGGATATGTATGCATGTGTGTGTGTGTGTGTGTGTGTGTGTGTGTGTGTGTGTGTGGCTGAGTATGTGTAATGAAGGTACAATATTTAAAGAAAAAAGACACATTTCTCCAAAAGTTTACATTTCCCACTGAAAGACACTGACCTCAATGTAGCTGTTCCACTTTTCAACACACACACACACACACACACAAGTTGACATAAAGATTACACACACACATCAGTCTGGACCCACAGGTTTAAGCCATACCTCTTTCAGAGTAGAAGTGCTTCCTCCTCTTTAAATTACTCCACTGTGTCCTGTGGGTGAGACATGCTTTAAACTACACTTCCCATCATGCCTGCTGAACCACAGGAAGACGCTGGATCGGATCGGAGAGACAGATGAATATTCAGCCCGGACTTTTTGCCACAGCACATGAACTTTAGTGGACGGGGCTCGGTCCTGTGAGCACGCCTTCTTCACTACCCCCTGTCTTCCTCCTCACGCTGACTGTCAAAGATACACACACAGACACACACCCCTTCACACAAACTTTATTTAAAGCTTTGTTTTTTAAGTTTTTTCTTATTCTATTTTTATATTTATGTGTGCCACTCCAGGAGGATGCAGCTTCACGTGAGCTTGTTGAAATATTAGTGCTCTTCCTCAGCATGAAGCTAAACACTATGAATGATTCCAGTCTGCCTCGCTCTCGTACCACTGACCTCCTTAAGACACCTACAGGTGTCCGTTACCTTAGGACCTTTCCTGTACACACACACACACACATTACAGCAAACACTACACTGAAAGCCATTGCAGCACACACACACACACATGCACACACAAACTTCTGTAAGCATTTCTATTACAGTGTTGTCTGTCACGGCGGTGTGCGAGGGGAGCTGCAGCCAAAGGACTCTTTAAACATTCGGCTCTCTCTCCGCTCTGCTCGGACTCCTGAAGTATTTCTGAATGATGATGATGATGACAACGATGGGAATACAGTTAAAGTATTAAAATCTTTTTTATTAAACTTGTCACTTGTTATCTGTTTCTGTGTGTGCTGTGAATCTATCTACAGCTTATCCAGTCAAAAGTTTGCAGCGATTTGCCTTCCAGAAAAGGTGGGTTGCAAAACAGTTTGCAGATGCACAACAACTGCAGGCAGGGTTCAGCAGCTTGAATAGCTACCAGCTGGACATGTAGAAGGGTATCAGGTAAACCACTGATGTGGGCTGGTACTGATATCAGCTGATCTTTGAGGCTGAGCTTGACTTGGTGGCCTACCTGAACTAACTGCTTGATTTTCACCCCTGTGTAAGTTACGTTCTCTCAACCTGGTCACCCCGTTAAAAATGATCTGGCTCTGGCATTAGAGGAACTCAGTAATTAACATAATTAAACAGAAGCCAAAGGATCACTGTGTCCCAGTGCCAGACTGCATGTGTTTCTTCCTTTTGCAACGAGACAGTAGCTAAATTAAACAACCTTAAATGGCTGAAATTCCTCAACCGTAAGTACAATATTTTTGTGAAACTCCTTAAACTGAACCTGAAAGTCCAAACTTCTAACACATTATGACTGCTCGTTTTCAAATCTACTGAGATGGTGTGCAGAGGCAAAAACTGAGAAAAGTGTGTATCTGGTTTTATTAGGCACATTCACAAGTCTGTACAAAAGCTGAGTGATCTTATGTCTGATGTTTGAAGTTTCGTATCCCACATTAAGGATAACCAAAACCAGTGTAAGGTTATGAACTGTCTTGAAGGAGTGAACAGCTCTGCAATGCAATTGTAGTATATATTCTATATTCTCTAGTATAGAAAAGGCACACATTCAATGCTTAGGCTCTTTCATGGAAATACAGCTCAGACGTGGCCATTTATAAGCAAAAACATTGCTCATTTTGCAGAAACAGAAACTTATTCTTCTTCAAAAACACAGCAGTTTGGAGTTCCATAAATGTTGATTTATGTTTTCTCCTCAGCCAGAAACTTTTACTCATATTGGTAGATACATACACATATGACAGGCAGCAAAACTAATGCAAAACAACCCAAGAAGTAAAACAGTTTGTGTGATTTACAATAATCCATTCCACATAGAAAAATTTGGACTCCTGAGATATTCAAGCATTCATTACAAACATCACAGGCGTTCACTTTTGTAAGACCTTTTCTTGAAAAATGGTGTAATCTTGCTCCTTTTTACAGTCATAAGTCATGTCACTGTCGTCTGACTATCTGTTTATTTGACGGAGGCCTCCGGCTGCAGCTGCAGTGATCTGTCACACAGGCTGGATTATCACAGGGAGGGAAGAACTCCGAATTCTTAAATGTTTTATAGCATAGGCAAGAGCTCACATTCTTCTTTCCTATCTGTTTTTATCATACATTTAGTGATATCTCCAACAAGTACAAACACCTAAAACTTCAGCAACCTCTACATTTTCACGCCTCAGTGTCCCCCTTAAAGCTCGGGATGCAAACACCATGCCCATAACCTTCACCTCTCTTCTGCTCTGCACCCCTTTAGGCCTCAAACATCAACACATAATTACGCCTTTTTGCTACCCTACATTCACTCACAGCACCCAAAGGACACAACAAACACGTAATACCCTACCCTCGCCCTTCCCCCATTTGGCCTGGAGGAGGAGGGGGACCTGGGGGTCAGGGGCCAGAGTTCAGACAGAGGTCAACAGGAAATGGTCGTTCTCCCTGGCACCCGGGTCCTGACCTCGGCACCCCTCCACTTTTCATTTCTCTTTGTCCCTTCGCACACTCACTCCTCGGCCACGCTGGTCAGGATGGTCCCCTCACTTTTACTCTTTCACCCCCCTCACAGGCTTCATTTCCTGGTAATCCCTTTTTCATGACACTGTCATGTAAAGCAGTTCAACAACTTTTCTTTCAGTATGACCTCTAAAAACTTGCCATTATTTTTTTTTTAGGAAAATAGGAAGTGTTTTTCTATAAGGCATTTTATATAAAGAAAATCCATTTTCACTTTCTTAACAAGAGAAGATATATTGGTGTACACATTGTAGAGCAGGTCGTCTACTAATTTGAAGGTCAGTGGTTCGATCCCTGGCTCCCCTGGTCTACATGCTGAAATATTCTTGGGCAAGATACTGAACCCCACATTGCCCCCGATGCATTCGTGTGAGTGTGAATGTTAGCTAAGCACTTAAGTATAGATGAATGTGTGTATGACTGGGTGAATGTGGCTTGTAGTATGAAGCGCTTTGAGTACTCACAACTGAGTAGAAAAGCACTATATAAGTACCAGTCCATTTACCATTGTAGGTTATATGTCTGTTAACACACAAAAAGAATGCCACGTTTAGTTTTTTCTCGATCAAATCTTTTTAATAACCATGTTTATGGCAGCTGTATCAAGCGTGTCTGCTTAAAACGTTTTCTAGATGTTTCGAGAAAAATGCTTTCATTTTCATCTTAGAACATTAAGGCCTCTCTCTTGTCCTTATGATGAATTTGAAGGTCCTGTGAGCAGCAGGTTAGTTTAGCATAAAGCAGTGTGTGGGGCTGGCTCCCTGGTGAGGCACAGAGCCGCTGCAGTGAGTGGTGTGGACGGCCAGAGAAAATACATGGAGAGAAACTACTCTGTTAAATGAATATGGTTTGTGTATGAAAAGCAAACAACAGATTGATGATGCTGTCTCTGAAATTTAACATAAAAATGTCTTCATCATGGAGTAAAAAGTTTGAGAACCACCAGCATCAAGAAGATGGGAAACAAATGAAAAAAGAGCTAGACTCTGTTCTATGATAACAATGCCCACTTAACACTGGATCTTAAGCCTCAGGCCTGTAGATTATTAATCCATACAACAACCTAAGTGTAAAAACATGTCTAACTGTTTGGTTAATGTTACATAATCATCTGAAGAAGGAAGACTGACTTACAAAAAAGAAACTCATCATCATCCTATAGCCACTGAACCAGCTGATGAGTTCTCAAATGACACTCTGTTTATAATCTGTGAAAAATCACATATTTTCAAGACTGTCTTTTCCCCTCAGTGTCATGCAAAAATAATCAGAAATAATCGCACACAACAGTGTACAGGCCTCACTGACACATCATTCACAGGTATAGCTTCAGCTTATGATCGGCACAGATCAAGTGGCAGCTTTTTCTCTCACCAGCACACGCTCCATTAGAGGGTGAGGATAAGGCTGTTGACAAATGGAATGAAAAGAGAGAACAAAAACACTGGGATATATTTATGGGCGTCGGCTGTGGCCTGTAGAGGTGGGGAGTGTGGTACTGCAGTAGATTTAGTCTTACAGCTTCACAAATGAGGTTTGGCTGTGGCTCAGGAGGATGCCGGTCATCTACCCATCAGAAGGTCGGTGGTTCCATCCCCGGCTCGTGTTGAAGTATTCTTGGGCAAGATACTGAACCCTGAGTTTCCCCTGATGCATTCTTTGAAGTGTGTGTGAATGTTAGATGAAAAAGGGCTTAAGCATAGGAGAAAAAAAAAGCATTTGTATGAATGTGTGTGTGTGATTGGGTGAAAGAGGCAGAAAGTGCTTTCTGCCTCTTTCTTTTTGAGTGTTAAGTCTCAGCCCATATGCAAGCAGATTATTTTTTTTAATGAATCAAACAGCAATTTTTTTTGTATGAAATATGTTATTATAAGATTAAACTGCTCTGACTGCTATTTTAAACAAGTCCATTGCAGCACCCTTACAGTGTTGGCCCTTTCTCCATATTGCTACACTCCTTATGTCCCCATCATTTCAAGACTCCTACACTTGAATTTGATCATTTAGACTACTGAAGCAAAATGAACACGTGTGGAAATGTGCACACCTGTGTGTGTAGATACATGCATATGTGTGTGTGTGCATAAATATGCACAGTTCCATTTTAATGTAAAGTGTGAGTGTGTGTTTGTCTGAGCAAGAGAGAGAGAGGAAGAGGAGGAGGGTTACTCTGGTGGTCATTAGTCATTCAATTACACACCTGTCAGAGTTCAGACAAGTAGGAGAGATGGAGAGGGGGGAGGGAGTGGAAGAGCGGGAGGGGTAGAGAAAGAGAAAGGAATGGAGGAATGCAGAGGGGAAAAGGAGGAAGAGAGGAGAGAGGAACTGAATGACACAGGGAGGGAATGTTAAAGCTCCACAAGGGTTAAAAAAGAGAAAGAGAAAAGGAGAAAGTTTTATTGTGGGTGTGTGAACGAGCCGTGACAGAGGCAAGCTGTTGGATGGTGACAGCCGCTCAAAAGGCCGCAGCAAAGACAAAGCCCCTTACATGCATTATAGAGGGACAAGTGACATATGAGGACAAGGAAGAGCACAACAGTAAAGATGCAGTCAAACTCTGCAATCCATCCAAAGTGATCCAACAGGATTGCTGAGCTTAAAGTGAGACAGCACAAGGTGCACAGTGAGAGTTATTACAGCCAGACATGCAGTACAATACAGAGGTTTAATACGATATAGTTATACCAAATGCATTTTTGTGGTTTTATAGCCAGTAAATTGTTTTAGTGGCTAGAGTTCTAGGGGAAAAAAAAGTTTTTTGGAGGAAAAATGTATCACTTTATTAATATTACTATATTTTTACAGATTAGTTGGCAATTTTTATTTATATTAAGAAATGACTTTACTTGACATATAGTTTTTCTCTCTCCCTCCTTCTATGTAAGACTTAGGATGTTAACTCTAAAACTTTAAGTATGAAAATGAAATAGCCTTTTTTACAAAGTACTTACTATAACTGTCATGTTAATGCAGCTAAGAAAATATATAAATATTTATATTATATTATATTTAAAAATATTTAACTTCGTAACTTAGTTAGTATACAGTTGTGTTAAGTAATAACTAAGCAAAATATTTAAGCAAACATTCATAAATCAAACCTTGCTTTCCTTCACATTTTTCTTTTTACCTCATTGACTGTCAGTAACTGTGAACACTGGGGAAACAGTGCCACTTATTTCTGCTTCTATACAGTATATACGTGTTTGTATATATGAGCAACCCAATACTTGTGTATGTATGTGTGTTTGTTGCAGTCTCCATGTTTAGCTGCAGTACCTCAAATGCCTCAGGCCACAGCCATCTGTGCCCCCCACATCCCCGCCTTACCCTCTTCATTTCACATACACACAAACACACACACACACCCCACCCCCCTCCACCACCGCTGCCACTGCCATATATCTAATTTATGGCTGTGGTGAGTGAGTTACACACACTCATGTATGCATAATATATCACACGTGTGAAAGAACTGTGTGTGGGAGAGTCACACGTACGGGCCATGTATGGTTTAGACCACAGCTCTATCCTCCTGGCTTCCTAAAACATTGCACTCCATGTCTGTGTTTGTGTGTGTGTGAGTGTGTGTGTGTGTGAGACATATACAACCACTATAAATGTGTGATTTGGTGTGTATCGCTGCATTTCTTCCTCAGTCTTCCACTAGCTATAACATCACTGATAAAGTATGAGAAGAGAAAGGGAATATGTGCGTACGTGTGTGTGTGTGTGTGTGTGTAAAGGCCCAGCTGTTTCTGGGTTTGACATCCACATGCAGACAGAATGCCAGATGTCTCATTAGGCAAATTTGATTGGCTCGGTCATTTAGAATGCAGCGATGGGACGGTTCCATATGTGCGTGTACGTGAAGCTGTGTGTGTACATTTACATAAGGGCCCCCCTGCATAACTATTTACATGTGTACATGCTCAATGTATGTGCATTCATTAACTATTGTGGTAACATTTTATTTACAGGCGGTTAGTTACATTGTAACAGCAAAAATACCCATGTAATAACTAAATAATCAGAGGAAATTGTACAGGATATCACAAGAAAAAAAATATAATTACAGGCAGCAGATGAAATGTTTCAATAATGCACTGAAATTCTGCTTCTTCACTCCCTACAAACACTTCAACTGTCTCTTCCCTCCATTTTCTTTTTTTTTTTTTGCTTTAATATATATGAATCCTTTATCTTTTGTTAAACTGTGTTATTTTCCACAAAATCAACGATAAGTGAAGTGCTTCAGCCTTAATTTTCAATTTACAAACAGCAGCTTCTGAAATTGTTAACCAAGTGTCAACCTCTAAGGCTAAAAAAATGACACCAATGTGCCAAAAACTGCAGTTCCTCGAATGAGCAGTTGAAGCTGGCTCCAAAAGTGAGCCACAAACTGCTATGTCAAATGCCAGACTTTACAGTAGATTTAACATGCTTGCAGCCATGTGCAAAAACGGTTTGTATTTCTATAATTACTGCTTTCATGGCAACTGGGATACATGTTTTTTCTAACTAACCCTTTACTTAAAACTGTGCCTTATTAGGTGTGTGGCCACTTTCAGGCTAGGCTCGCCTTCGCTTATTTAAGTCACCAAAGTGTTTGCGCTCTTGGTGCCTTTTGGAGCTTTTTAATGCAACAATTTGACAAATAATGTGGCTTGCCTTGGGTTCACTGTTCTAACAGACTGTCTGCTGTGGCTTCGTTTTGGTGAGTGAAATTCTAATATTGTATGTGTATACTGCTTAGAACTAAATAGCAGGGGTCTGTGCCTGTGTAATGCATTAATACTGTCTATGGATGCACCTTGCTAACCAAACTAGCATTAGCTGATAGCTCAGTACTCCACCTTCTTGCCCAGTGCTTATTCTACACCTGTCACTCTGTGTCTAGAGGTGCTTCAACTTGACTTACTGTTTTAATTTCACTGGCTAGCCTAATGCAGCTCCTTTCAGGTGTTATAAGGTCCATTTTCACTTCGGCTGCAACTTCAAAGTCATGTCACCTCCTTTACACATACTACCACTTTCATTTTTAATTCTGCTTAAACTCAACTGGTCATGCAGCTGATCAGCAGTCCTTTAAACTGCCATTTCAACTTTTCCCAAGCTTTAGCTCTTGGTGCCATAGCTTCTACTTTAGCTACTCAAAATGCTACTTCAGCTCTTTTGGTGCAATGATTTTTAACTTCTGTAACTTGATCTAGTTTCAACTTCCACTTCAAGGAGGCTTAAAAGCCACAAACCAATCCAGAGGGTAAAAACTGTTCATAACAGAGAAGGTTTAATGCTGCCCTCTAGTGGCCCAAATTGTAGATGAACATTACTGTAGTACAGAGAAAGACTGATAAATGTGATGCTGTATTTGTCTTTTGTTTGTAGATTTGGAGTGTTTGTACATTACACTGGAGAAGAGGAACAACACACAGTGCATGCCTTTGCAGTAAAATGCTGTTAGACTGGTTTTATTTATTTATTAGTTCATTGTATTGCCAGTTTAGGACAAAAAGAAATGCCTATGGCATTATCGAAGTGTTATTCCTAACACTATTTAACACTGTTAACACTACGGTACAACATTCACATATATTTTAGCTTTTTATTCTTGAGCAGCGTGAGGAAAATGAAAAAAACTTTTCGCTGCTACCTAAGCAAGCTTCTGCAATAACAATAATAAACTGCATGAGAGAGACAGAGCGGGACTGCATTTACCTGAAAACAGCTGTCTGTCACTGATGGTGTTGAAAAGAGCAGGAACAAACTATACAACTGAAACAGACTTTTTAAATTTTATGACTTCACTCTTTTTGCAAGCTACTACTTTCATATGAATACATTTAGAAATGTAAGCCAATACAAGTTTAAATTAATCACCATAAAAGAATTCCAACCCAGACCACATCTTGCATAATGTAACAGCCTCCTGGTCAGGGGAATTTATGAAATGTGAGAAAGTGACTGTATCAAATAGATTGCTTACGTTTAGAGACAAAAGGTTGATTGATGACTGAGGTCTGGCAAAATATTAAATATTGTTAATTGATCAATGTGATCAATTTTTAGATTTAAACCCCCCTGAGTATGAGAGGGAACACTGATCCATGTGATACATTTACACTGATTAGGGTGACCAAATAAGCAGCCATTGAAACATTTTTCTAAAAACGAGCGTCATCTTTACAACTCACTCATGACATTAAATTTCTTGTCATTTAGAACAGTGTCCATGTGTGACCCCTTCTCACAGGTTATGGTGTCAGCATTTTGTAAGAAAATAGCTCAAATTTAAGAAAAATCACTTAGCATCTCGCTCATCCTCTCATCTTGCGACCCTTTAGCTTCATCGTGGGACCCCAAGAGGAGTCCCGATCCTCAGGTTGAGTTAGGCACATTTTCCTATTTAACTGAAACCAGCTTTTGATTTGTGTTAGAGATACAAATCAAAAGCTTCCTTTGCCCCTTTGAAAGAATTTCAGCAGATCTGGAACGGGCTAGGCCAGTAAGAACAACTTTCAACAACTTTGACCTCCTCGAAGTATTGTTGACGATGTGCCTCCATCCTGTTAATCTTGGGTCCTCCTCTTCGTCTCCATTACAATCCTCTGTGGTCTTCTTCTTGTCTTTCATCAAAAGTCTGTTTATCTTCCTGTTTGCTTGATGTTACCTCTTGCTGTGTCACAGGTTGAGAGTCTAAAGTTGGAGTAGTAGGCTGTGATTGGTCCTTGGCTCCTTGTTCCCTCCCTGTCTCCTCACTCAGTGTCTGCAGGGCCTCAGCGTTGCTTTCTGTCTGCTCCTGTGACTCGCCAGTATTAACGGAAGCATTTTCGATTCCACTTTCCTCTTTACTCCCCTCCCGACATGCCTGCCTGCGAATAGTCCGTCTGTGCTTGCTACGACGCGACTGGTCACAGTGCAGGGTGCGCCTGCGATGCCATTGATTAAGAGACTGTTGGGCTTCCACGCTGAGCTGACGGGCAGCCAGACGTGGGCGGAAGCTGCTGATGTAGTAGAGAGAGGCATATAGAGTTGTAAGGTAGTAGCCACCTGTTGATATGGGGATGCAGAAAAGGTGACATTGAGTGAGACAATCTCTACAATCAGTGCGGAAACCCCCAAAGAGCTACGACCATAAAGTTCTGAGAATCGGGGGGGGCTCTAAATGGTCATATTTTTCTGTCTGATGTCTCAGGCATGCAGCTCTGGCTGTGAGCATGAAGCCCCACCCACTTGCTGTTTTCTGTTTACGAGAGGGAGCAAAACAGAAGAAACTTGGCTTAAAGGGAGGGGCAGGGGAGCTAAAACTGTTTTTTCAGACAGTTGAAAAAGTGAGGAGCTGCACCAAGGCGCAGGATAAAAAAAATAAGGATTATTTTTTAACTGTGACTCGTGCAAAGCTGCTTTAGTAGAGTCCAAGAATAAAACTATGCAGCCGGAAATTAGCAAAATACTGTAGATCCCCTTTAAATCAAGTAAAGTTTTTGAGAGACTCTTGGAACTTTATGGTCTCACCTTGTATTTAACAGTAAGGCCTCAGTTACACAGGCCTAGAGACCGGTCAGCAACCATATGGCAACCCCCGACACTAGGGAAAAATGTGTATTCTCCAACCCGTTGGCAAGTGGTTGCTTGCTGCTGCCAGGTGAAATTGGCTACAAAGAAGGCACTGCACCAAAAGCCTCCTTGTGATTGTTTTGGTCACTAGCAGATTGCTGCGGTCGCCCGTAATTTGCATGGAAGACGCCAACTTGTCTGCAAACACTTGCCATTTACTCTCTGAGCTGTAGTGAAACTTGAAAAAATGTGACGCAAACCGGAAACACAGAACGTTTGCCTTCAAAGTAAAAGTTGTGCCTTAACCAACACATTTTCTCACATCTTCACTTTTCACACTTTCACTACTTCTTAGCGAGTGTTTGCAGACATGTCAGCGCCTTCCATGCAAACTACTGGTGACCGTGACAGCCCTCCAGCGACCAAAGTAATCCCAAGGAGGTTTTCAGTGCAGCACCCTGTATCTCTCAGTTGGGGGATACAAATTTTTCCCTCGTGACCAGCTGTCTCCAGATGGTTGCTGACCAGTCTCCAGGCCTGTGTGACTGAGGCCTAAAACGTAGGGATTAGATCCATTCAGAAACCTAAAGTGTGTTAGTAAGTCAGTTACTAAGTTTGTGAGTAAAGTCCTACCTTAGTAACTTCTACTTAGTTTCAAACTTGATTTACTAAAATGGGGTGTCGCTATTAAAAGTTATGCTTCCCCTACATTATCTTTAGGTTGTAATTTGGTTGCATGAGTATGGGTTGTTTTTTTGTTTTTTTTTGTCTTACCCTCTCCCTGTAGCTGTGTGGGGTCCAGTAGTTCCATCATGTAATCTGTGTCTGTCTGTAAGGTGACCAGGTCGCTGCGGAGTAGCACCCATGTCAGGCAGGGCAGAAAATCATCTGCTCCATACACTTTACCTGCAGGAGAGGAAAATGTGACTTTAAGTGGATATAACAGACAAGCAGGTCAAAGTAGAATAGTAATAATTACAAAACACTGCCAGGCTACCTGAGCTAGCATTGGCACTCATGCTGTGGTAGATGGTCTTGCAGACTTTGAGCATGATCTGGACCTTCTTGTTTGGGGAGTAGGCATCATGCATACCACTCCACTTCTGCTGGATACGCTCCAGTGTGACAGAGTCAGGAACTCCAGCTCCCACCGACCCCCCTAACTCGTCCACCCTGTTCTTTTCCAGCACGCGCAGGTTGCTCTGGAGACGCTCGAAAGTGCCATCATTGGTCCGGGAGGTGCGAATACAGGAGTAGAGGTGAGCTGAGACAGGCTTCAGAGCCACTTTGTGGATGGAGAGCTCCACTAGGGTGTCTACAGTAGGATCAAAAGATAACCGAATCTTATTGGAGCACTAAATGACAATCCACTGCATTTCAAGAATGCAAAATATATCCTGTAATTTATGCTGACAACAAAAACTTAATGTAGTGTAATTAGTGTAAAGTCACTGCGCACTCACCAATCTCTGAGTCGTTTAAGTCAGTTATGCTGTCCAGTAATGTCTGGATTTCTACATATTCCAGCAGTGTCTCCCTCAGTGATGTGAGTGACGATCTCACTTCCTGTAAGAACTCTGACCCCGTGATTCCGCTGGGATCAGTCCCTCGCTTTGTTGTCATCTCCACAAATCCCTTCACAGCCTCTGCGAATGCAGCGCCTTTCCTCTCACTCAGCTCCTGCACACGATTGGTCAGTCTTTTCTTCTGGCTTACCAGCCCACCCAGTGCCTGGCCCACCGCAGAGAGCCGATTTAGGACTTTATCAGCCAAACGGTGTGCGTGGTGGTGTGAAGAGCTTAGTATTTGGGACTCTGGCTCTTCCTCTATGCTGCTGATTGACAGCGAGTCAAGCTCGAGTGATGGGGGCTGGAGCAAGGAGGAAGGCCTGGGTGGTGGCAGCCAAACTCCATCCTCAATCCAGGAAACCCTGTGAGGAGACTGAGGCACAGGGCTGCTGTGGCGCTGCAACTCGGGTGTTCCGCTTCTGGGTGTGGAGGGAGAGGATGAAGGCAGGCTCCCCGTGCTCACTCTGTGGGGTTGGGTGATAGCTAAATCTCGACTGGGCCTCCGGAGGACCACCCCTGATGGTGTTTTCTCAGTTGGTGCTGAATCAGCTGAACTGGCTCTGGTGAGACCTGGACAAGATCACAGTTTTTGCAATGAATTTAACTGAACCCACTTATCAATATCATGAGTGAAATGAACAGAGGAGTGCCATGATATACTGCTGACAGTCTCAAAAACAACCCTAGGAATCAGTCCTGTCCACTTGCTGGGTAGGGCTGACTTGTCAGAGCTAGCAATCACGGATAGTTTATTTAACATTAGCAGCACGTTGTTTGATAATGTGGTCCAGCCAAAGGTGTGTGTTGTCAGTGTGTAGTCGTCTCATTTCAGCTCAGTGTGAGTCTCTACTGATATTTCCATACACACATTAGATGTGAACTATAGATAAAAATAAAGGAAAAGCTAACCAACAAAAATTAGTTTTCAGCAGCCGTTTAAAACAAACCCCTGATTCAGCCGACCTGATGGGCTGAGGAAGGCTGTTCCAAAGTTTAGGAACTACAACCTCAAAAGCGTGATCACCTCTGGTTTTAAAATAAGAGTGTGGAACCCTTAAGAGACCCTGATCAGATGATTGGAGAGGCCAACTGCTGTCTCAGCAGGTCTCCTGTATATGCAGAAGAATAGGGGAGATGTGTGAACACCAGCTAGTTTTTGTTAGCAGCCTAGCTGCTGTGTTCTGGACCAGTTGAAGACTGATTGAGAGATGCACGTGAAAAGTGAGTTTACAATAAGATGGGAGAAAATTAAAGTGTGTACTAAAAGTTCCACATTATTGGGTGCCAGTTGATTTTTGCAGGGTTTACTAGACGAAAGAAACAAGACTGATGACCTGATAATTCAAATTTCAAATGCTGGTCGAATGTAATGCTAAAGTTCTTAGAGGATGATTTGATATTACTTGTGAGGGGACCAATGTAATGGCTGACCTCTTTAGAGAACACAAGAACCTCAGTTTTGCCAGGATTGAGATGGAAAGTTGGTGCACGTTTATAAATCAGTTCTCAGTTATAAATATGCATAAGCAAAGAACTGACCTGAGCTCTCTGTGCTGGCAGCAGAGGATTCCTGTTCCAATGAGATGGCTCGTTTACTTTGTAACCCCGCCCCTGCCCATTGTCGGGTGGTGCTGAGGCGTCGCTCCCGTCTGTAATTCGATGGCTGTGCAGCGGTGGGCCTGTGGGTTAGCCAATCATCTCCATGTTCCCGAAGGTAGAGGGGATTAATGATACACAGGGCCCCATTTGTAGAAGTCAGCTGAGGAAAACACACATATATAGGAGACTGATTGAGTTTATGGTCTCGTGGACAGTGGAAAACAACACTGTTAACACAACACTGACACACAATCACTTTATAAGTTAAATTGGTACTCTATAAAGTATTCCAGTAGGCACGTGCTGAATGGTCCGTTTTGTACTCCACCAACTTCTGAGACAGTTACCAGGCTCTAAACTTCCCCACTCAAGGAAATAAAGAAGCTGTTTCCCTTTTGACTTTAGTCCCTCCCTCACCCTCATGTACACACACACAGCAACATACCTGTATGGAACACATCATGCTGCTTGGCTCCCTGTGGGACATTTCATCAATCTGTTGGTCAGGTGGCGCGGAAAGCCAAGTTTCTGCAACGGAGAAATCAATGAAATTAAATGAAATGAGACGGAGCCTCAAAAATGTGTTTCTGAATGAAGAAAACTCATGAAGGCACGGACGCACTAGGTTCGAGTTGAGAGAGACGATCTTTGTTCGTATCTGTTACGCTGTAGATCCAGCGAGGAATGTAGAGACAAACAGCCAGCACATCCCTTATACAGACACAGAGATCAAAGACATAAACAGTGATGACATGGTGAAACATAGATCTGAACGGTCCTTTAAAATGTCAACAGTTCGGTCAATATCCAAGCATTTAAGTGATCAGCCAGTCAGTCGGTAAGTTAGAACTGATTTGGGATGCTTTTATGTTACTGAAATAGTGGCTTCTTACCTGGTCAGAGAGTAGAAGAGCACCAGCTGAGCCAAGTCAGAGAAGGACAGATGAGACTCAGACAGCTGGAAGACTGTCACAAAGAAACAGAGAGAGTGGGTAGCATTAGTCTCATTCTGATGCTCTGTTGAAAAATACCTTCCTGGAAATGCACCAAAGCTAAAAACCAGAAAGACCAAAAGGGGACTTTAAAGATAAGCAAGTGTCAACATTTCATCTCCACAGTAGCTTTACAGCTCTGTTATTTCCTGGCAGTGTGTGGTTTATAGAGCTGAGGAGGGTGCTGCAGGGTAGAGGAGTCAGCTGACCCTTTAGCGTATGATTTTTTTCTTAGATACATCATGTAGATCTGCAGAGTTAAGTGCATCAGGGTGGTGGAGGAAAAAAAGGAACCAGAACTGTATCTGTTTTTCTGTTTGTCTGATTATCTGTTCTCACCTGTAATAAGTCTGCCAGGTGAGCAGGTATACAAACCCTACAAGAGAAAGTGTAACTACCTAACACGACATTACTGGGTTACTTTAACTGTTTAGTTTGACACATTTGGCAGACGTAATGACCAGAGTTATTATAGTTTTATATTTTCTTATTAGTTTTTATTTTTATTTAGTTTTGACTGTTTTGTTCTTAATCGTTTAGTTTCAGTAGGTTCCCAGAGCGGGTTTACTCGTTTCAGTTTAGTTTTTATTGTTTGAAAATGTTTAGTTTTTATTAGTTTCAGTGTTAGTTTTAGTCTTTTTAAGTATTATTGTATTGAAGGCATATGTCGGAGCCAAGATTTAGGACAGATATTACAATATAAACACAGAACTTTATGAAAGCAGTTGACTCTCAGTCTTGTAGACATCCAAAGTCTCAATGAACATGTCCATTGAAGCCTCATCAGGGAAGTTGTGATAACAAATCTTACCAAATTAACAAATACTAAAACTTAGGATATTTCCTCTATATTTTTAGTTTAGTTTTAGTTAACTATAATAACCTTGTTCATCACTAACACGTCAGATTTCAGACACCTCCAACTCTGTTTAATTTCCCATCTCTCCCTCTGATGCGCTGCTGCCTGCCGGTCAAACCCCAGCATCCACCTGCAGGCTGCGGGGAGATCGTGATGAGCTCAGAGTGTGGACGTTAAACTCTCAGCTGTATGTCACACTGAAGGTTAGCTGCTGAACTCACAGGAACGTAACCTTGGCTCACAGATGGTCGTTTTTCAGGATGGTTTGAGGATATGAGCGCCTCTGGCTGACAGAAACAGGAAGTGATGCTGATGAGCAGAGTGTGAAGTCAGAGGTTTCTATAACACTTTAATGTCTTATCAATCACCCTAACCGCACTACAAGAAGAGGAAGTCTCCGCTCAGATCACTCAAGTGTTTCCTCTTTAACCAAAGCTCCAAACTGAAAGACTGTATATAAAAGATGGACGTAGCCTCCGCTGGGTCATGACATCGTTTTTGAAGCCTTCACCTGAGCTTGTTCACCGCCCCCATCTTATCGTTTTGAAACCAGACGTGACAAACGAGGGGAGGGGAGGGTCCAGGGACACTGCATGCTCATTGGCTAACAACTTGCTCAGTAATAAGAAAATAACAACATCCCTTGGCCCACTCACGCAGATGTCATGTTGTGTTCAGGACAGGAAAGGAAGGGGAGAGATTATTTCTAAAGGTAAGGACTGCTCAGCACGTGAAATGTTAGAAACTGGAAATGTAAAGCTTACATATAATGTCCTAATTTATTTTAGAGTTTTTAATCAGTTTTATACATGTTGTGTTGCTGAAGTTGTGTTTTTGTGAAACATCTTGCAAAACAAATTGAAGTATACTAATTTTGTGTTATTCAAAGGTTGCATGAACATACTTTACTAGTCAGTTTAGTGCAGAGTAAAGTGGGTAGTTTGCAGTACTGTGGTGAAGTTTACAGTAATGTATCATGTTGGACTGGTGCAGAGCAGCTGTGGTGTTCATACTCAGTGTTATGTTACGCTGATGATGCTGATTAGATTCACCCACTGAATTCTACCCTTTTATACCAGCTTTATGATGTCCTGGGGTTGGAAATCAGCCGTGTAGCTTGTGTAACAGCTGCTTATAGCTTGTTGAATTCGGTTGGCTAAATCAACAAAGAGCAGCAGCAGCTCAGCTGATCATTGCTTATATAAGTCTTATTTCTTTGTGATTCTTTACCCTACGCTGGTTCCTCCACCGGCCAAATCCCTCTTTAACCGCTGCCACCTCCAACATAACAATCCTTCAGCTCAAGAAGAAGAAGAAGTGAAGTCATCAGCCTGAGGGTGAACATTACAGGGAGGTTTATTTCAGCTGTGAGGGGCTTTAAACTGAGACAGATGATTGGTTGTTTCATCCAAACACAAACACAGTCAGCTGAGACTCTGCTGAGCAGCCCGCAGACACACACACACACACAAAATTGGCCCTGTTGAGCTTCTCACACAGGAAGCAGAAACTGCTGGTATTGAATTTATTTTCAGTGGAAGCTGGCGGGCAGTACGGCAGGTGGACATGGTCCTGAGAGATGTCCTACCTCCAGTCTCAGGATTTCACCTGTTTATCAAATGAGATCACACTTTACTTGAACGACAGAAAATAGATCCTCAGACGGGTGCAGACGTTATTAAAGCATCAGTCCAGAGACGTGTTTCGGGCTCGGGATATATCCGAACGTCTGACGGTGAAATGAGCAGCTGGGTTTATAAAATATAAAATGCTCAGGTGCCGACTTTAAAGAGAGCAGAAGAGGAAAGAAAGCCACCAAAACAAAGACACGGAGCAGAAATGATAAATCTGAGGGAAGAACAGGGCGATGGAAGAGCTGGAGTTAAGGTCACAGCCTCCTCCCTCTGCAGGAAGCATTTCAGGGGGACATGGGAAATCTGAATCCCTGCATATGTTGATTGGTTCTCCTCACTGCCTGTTTGTTTGTTTCAGGTCAGCGGACTCTGCAGCACAGCGGAGACGTCCTGGACACGCAGGTCGTGGTGAATCCAGCCCATGAGTTTGTTTGCTCTGAGGTGAGAGCAGAAACGAGACAGAAATGAAACTCTAGAGGTTTTTACAGCTGTCAGCGAGTTCTCTCACACATCAAGATAAGATCATATATCTGAGAAAACTTCCTGTTTGCTCTGCAAACTCGGGTATTTTTAATCTGTCCAACAGAGTCTTTATGTTGCTGGTCATGTGTTTGAAAGTGTATATATTTTCTTTGAGCTGCTCTGTGCGGGCCGTTTGATCAGCTTCTGCAGCGCTGATGAAGCATTTCCTGTTTCAGGTGCGGCGGCTCGTCTGCAACTCGTCCCGCAACAAACTGCTGATTCTGGCCGGTCAGTGTGTCGAGGGCAGCGGGGACATCGTGCTACAGAAAGGCTGCTTCTCCTTTAACGACTTCATCCAGATATTTTCTGATGAGGAGGTAAGAAAACGGTTTCTGTGAATGTTTGTAGTATTTTTGGAAACGCAGCACGTTTAAATATTCGGTGACGTACGAGTTGTTCCTCTCTGTGTTGACAGGTTGGAGAACTGCTGACCTCAGCAGATCCGGCGGTGAAGCCCAGCCTCACCCTCAGCTGTCCAAACTACGGTCTTTGGAAGGACCCAGCACTGGAGAAACACAACCTGCAAGACTCCATAAACGTCCAGATCAACCCTCCGCCCACCCTCCCTGAGATGGAGGGTCTGCAGGAGTTCATGGAGTACCTCTCTGAGTCTCTGGAGCCAGAGTCTCCCTTCGACCTCCTGGAGCCCCCCAGCACCGTGGGATTCCTGAAGCTGTCTCGACCCTGCTGCTACATCTTCCCCGGCGGGAGAGGGGACTCCGCCTTCTTTGCCGTTAATGGTTTTAACGTCTTGGTGAACGGCGGCTCCGACCCACGCTCCAGCTTTTGGAAACTGGTTCGACATCTGGACAGAATTGATGCAGTACTGTTGACCCACATCGGGGTGGACAATCTGCCGGGCTTGAACAGTCTGCTGCTGAGGAAAGTAGCTGAGCAGGACGATGAGTCTGCTGGATCTCAGACTGAAGAGGACTGGATGAAAAACCTCATCTCCCCTGAGATCGGGGTGGTTTTCCTCAATGTTCCCGAGAGGCTGAAGTCCATCCAGGGAGATCCGAGCAAGCTGCGGAGTTGTGATCAAGCAGCACTTGCTCTGCAGCACTTACAGAGAATCGCAATCAGACCTGAACCCCTGAGACGGTCTAACGGACCCAGTATAGAACCAGTTATCTTGTTCCAAAAGATGGGAGTCGGCCGTTTGGAGCTGTACACGCTGAATCCGGTCAGTGGCAGCAAAGAATTCGAAGCTTTGATGCAGACTTGGCCAAACATTGGATCAAATGTTAAGGGCTCAGATCTTCCACTGCCATGCCTTGTTTCCATTTGTGCTTTGCTGGTCTGGCACCCGTCCAACCCTCAGGAGAAAATCATCCGTGTTCTCTTCCCAGGGTGCACGCCTCAGACCAAAATTCTGGATGGACTTGAAAAACTCAAACATCTGGATTTCCTGAAATTTCCATCAGTGTGTTTGAAGGACCTAGAAACATCCAAAACTGAAAAGCAACCAAAACGAGCAGACAGTCGAGAAAGCCTTAAGTCCCAGTCTAAGGACTTCAGACCCAGTAGTGCCTTACAGAAAGAAAAACTTGGACGGGTAGATGTCAAAAAACAAGAGATAAAAACCAAGCCTAGGGCAGCTGGTGACTCTATACCTAAAGATAGAAAGGATGCAGAAGAAAAGCCCAAAACAAAGGAAGCAGATGTTAAATCGAAACCAGCGAAATCTGCTGAAAAGCTCATTCCAAAGAAAGAGGTTTTAAAAGAAGAGAAGAAGGAAGTGAAAAAGAAGGACAAGAAGGAAGAGTGTGGAGAGAAAAAGAAAGAAGTAGCAAAGAAAGAAATCATAAATACAAAGCCAAAGAAAGACCTGAAATCTGAACCAAAAAAAGACATTAAGAGGGATGTAAAAACTGATGAGAAGAAGGTGGCAAAGCCAGCCACTAAAGAAGTGAAGAAAGCAACAAGTGGAGCTTCAAGTGCAGCTTCAACAACAAGTGCAGAAGTAAAAAAAGTTTCAGGAAAGACTGGCGCTCCAAAGAAGGATGGGACTCTTCCAAAGAAAGACAATTTGAACAAAGGGACAAAAGCTAAGCCAGCTTCAAAGGAGCAGGAGAACCAGAAGGAGGCAGATCGCTCCAAGGTGTCAACACCCGAGGACATGACAGCTGAATTTGAAAGACTTCGCTTGGAAGATGAAAATGGGAACAGCGGTAAAATTGCAAAGTCCGCAGGGGTGGATCCTGATGAAGCCAAGGCCAATGGGAGCCTGACCTCAACAGTCGAGAGTCCAGAGAAGTTTCGCTGTATGGAGACCGACCATGACATGGTTATTACCTCCTCACCACTCACCAAAACACCAAAAGGCGATCTCAGTGTTAACTTTGATCTCACCCAGACTGCATACCAGCCAGTGGCCGGATCCTTGAAAAATGGACCAGATGTCTGCACAAGCTCAGAGGAAAAAACTCTGGAGCTGGTCTCTCCTGCAGATTCTGCCCCTAACAGCGCTGGACATACGCCTTTCCATCAGTCCCTCGAAGAAGACATTCAGGGTTTGGGTGAGGACAGTGGCCTCGAGGCAAGAGGGTCCAGTCTGGGCTTTGAAGATTACAATCAGGGAAGTTCATGTAGGACCTCTGACCTCAGCTCTCTGCGGGAAGGTCTGGAAAACTCTGCATCCTCTCAGGATAAACAGTCCAGCCTTTTGAACCTCAGTCCTTTTAAAGACATCATGCCAGACTCCTCCCCCACCATGACCTCCATGCCAGCTGAGGTTGGCTCACCACACTCTACAGAGGTTGATGAATCACTTTCAGTGTCTTTAGAGCAAGTTCTGCCACCCACTGCTGCATCCCCCAGAGTCTGCTCCAATGGCCACGTTAGTGATTCAGACTCCAATGTGGGGATGGGCTCACCTCTGAGGGCATCCCATAATGGGCGCTGTGGAAACGGATCAGAGGATCACATCCAGGGGATGTCAGACCTCATCTTGGACGTACCTCATGACGTCGATCTCTGCTTGGTTTCCCCCTGTGAGTTCCAGCACCCCCAAACCTCAGAGAGCCACCAGCAGCATGTGAGCCCCGGCCTCGCCACAGAAACCTCCCCAGACCTGTCAGATAACAACAACCACTCCCAGGATCCGAGCAACAGTGACTGCCCATCAGCCTACAGTCAGGAGACTCCGCCCACATCAGTAAGCGACACCCTCCCCACAACCACGGATTCAGATATCCCCCCCAGCACAGAGGACTGTCCTTCCATCACAGCGGACATTGATTCTGATGATGATTCCAGCGGCTTCTTCCCACCCAGTCAGCCACAAGATCGTCCCAGTTCACACTTCACCCACAGGGCAGGGCAGCACGACCCGCCACCAGCTCCGGTCAAAGACCTGCCGCCTTTACCGCCACAACCTGGAGCCTGTATGGCTGACTCAGAGGCTGACAAGAAGAGTTCAGCTGCCAGGACCAAGAAACCAATAGGAACGCTGCAGAAGACGACGTCAGGAAGTACAACGGCCCAGAATGGAAAGTCGAAGGCCGGCAGCTCCACGGGATCCATAAAGATGGCCTCCAGCCTCGACACCAAGCCCTCATCGCGAAATTCACTCGGAGGATCCAGAATTGGAAGTGTAAAACCTCCATCGTCAGGTAGGCTTAAAAACAAACTCCAGAACACATGGGAAGCACTTCAGATTATAACCTGTAACGTTAAGTGAGATCCGGCTGCTTTTTGACAGATCTTCTATACCTTTCCTTCCAACTTAAATTTTCAGTATCTGACTCTGTTTAGGTCTGCTGCACGAAACCAGTAAGGCTGCAGCTAATTATTACCACTAAAACTTGTATTGATTATTTATTTAACCAGGAAGTTGAAGAACTTACTCGCCAGTTTTGTGTTGCGCTCTTCACAAAGTGCCTCACTCTGGAGATTTAAAGAAAAATGGAAAATAAAACTTGGCCACAGTGCTAAAGCCACTTTGAGTTCAAGAAAAGCAATTCAGCGACCCACAGGTTTTTCTCTAAATGCTGACCCGTTCTGCTCGTTTCCAGCTCCAGACTTTTTATTCTTGGACTCTGCTAACGTACGCTTTGCATTCACAGTTCAAAATAATCCTTTATATTATACTTGGACCTTGTGAAGCCCCTCAGTCATCCTTATTAAACCATCTGTTTTAGCTCCTTCCTCTTTAAGACAACTTCTTCTGATTGGCTGCCCCTGAATTTGAACAGCGAGAAGGCGGGGTTTAATCATACAGATCAAAGAGTAGAAAAAACTGCCTTAAACGGAGTCTTTAATGCAGTCTGAGGCCTATACGTTCGGCTCACAGGGATTACTTGTAAGGATGTATATGACACAAAATAATAAGAAGAAGAATAGGTCGACTTTAAGGTCAACGTGACCTGAACGGTTCCTACCTGAAGATGTTCTGCTTTGGTGGAAATGCTCCTTTATGCCTCTGTTCTCCTCTCTTTCCTCTGACTTATGTCCAGGTTCCAGGGCGTCAGGTTCCGAGGGTTCTGCGGTCTACATGGACCTGGCCTACCTGCCGTCTGGCTGCGCCTCTTCCACCGTGGACCCAGACTTCTTCAGACGCCTTCGCTCCTCGTATTACATCGTGAGCGGAGATGACCCGGTAAAGGAGGCGGCAATGAGGAGCATCCTGGACGCTCTGCTGGACGGGAAGAGCTTCTGGCCGGACATTCAGGTTTGGGACAGCTTTCTTACCTTCTCACTCTGCTTACGATCTGTTCTCTGATTGGTGTGTTTCCCTGCGCTTCCCTCAGGTGACGCTGATCCCAACGTTTGATTCACTGGCGATGCACGAGTGGTACCAGGAGACCCACGACAGGCAGCGGGAGCTTTCGGTCACCGTGCTGGGCAGCAACAGCACCGTGGCCATGCAGGAGGAGACCTTCCCCGCCTGCAAGGTCGAGTTCTGAGGCCAAAGCCCCGCCCCTTCCTCCTCTGACCTTTACGGTTTTTTTTGCCATGGTTGCACCCAGACCAGCCCAATGAGGAGGCTGGCTGTGAGCATGCTCAGTTAGAAACACTTGTCTCACCTATGCGACATCATCATTTCCTTCTCACCTACTGGATCAGCACCTTCAGCTCGCCTTAGAGGAAACATTAGCATGTTAGCATGTTAGCACATTAGCTGGTCAGAAAGTTCAGACCAACGCCACGCCAAAATGAGTAACCGCGTACTGTACGTAGCACAGGAGACAAAGGGCAGGCGAGTTTTTAAATGACATAACTG
>VUQI01029669.1:0-10578 GCA_015106735.1 Paratilapia polleni | reverse complement strand
TTCTATCAGATCTATTACATAACATATTGAAATGCCTGCCTCTATAATATAGCTATTCATGTAACTCAGACAGTTAGAACATGTTCGAAGTAGGTGTTTAAACATGTCAAACTTAGTCTTTCTGCCTCAGGTAAGAGCTTTCAATTTTCTTCCAAAAAAAACTTACAAAGTTGGCTGTTTTCAAGCCATAATGAAACACTTTAATAGTTGCTTGCTTGCCTTAAAAAAAAAAAATTAACTATCAGGTTATTTTTGTTCCACTGTTGTGAAATCATCTCACCATTCCCATATAGGCTCCATAAGTTTCTGTTGTGGCGATTCCTCCGTGTTTCATGATCCACTCATATGCTCTCCACTCCTCCCCTCCATCGCAGCCATTATTGCCGAAACCCCAGGAACAGTCAATCAGCATCTGCTGAGACAGAACCTGCAGGGAGCCCGTCTGAAAGACAAGATCAAAAATGCAGTGACACTTGGCATGATTATCAGCAGCCTGTCCCTGCTCTGCATGAATCAAACTCTCTGAAATAAAATGCAGACTTTTTAATGGCTTTGAATTTTTTTTTTGCCACAAACAAACCAGACCCTCACCTAAACTATACTTAGAGCTCAATATAACAATTGATTAAATGAAAGAAATTCTAAGGGATTAGGAGGAAAAATAAGACAAACAAGCTAAACATCTAGACTTGAGAACACAAGTTTATAATGGACATTTCTCCACCATTTTTACTCCAGCTGCTATCTACAGGTTCCTAAGCACATGCTGTGTGATCATGAAGAAGTAAATTAAACCCCCCCCCCATGGAGTGGCTCTGTTTATGAACCTGCCTGTGGGGACAGGGTCACTGCATCGCTCAGGTTCAAAGACAACCTGCTGGAGCCTCACAGCGGTACTTCCTCCTAGCTAAACCAAACTGTTCTTGCAATTATTGCACAGCAGTTAGCAGTTCATGCAGCTTCACCTTGGTGGTCACCATTTTGACAAGTGAGAAATCCCTTTAGGAATCGAAAAAGGATTAAATATTACATGGATTGAATCCCTTACATTTATATTCCTAAAAGAAGAAGTAGCTTGGCAAAGGTGCAGTTAATGACTCTGCAGTGAGCTCAAAAACATTAGTTATGTGCATGTATTTCGTGTAGTTGGTGCATTTCTTCCTTAGAGAACGTAACTAAATATTCAGGTTCTTACAATTTGCTTGAGTTTTAAATAGACACAGTACAATGTATTGCTGGTTTATTTAATAAAAGTGAATGATAAGACAGATGTAGCCCCTGTAACTTCACCCACTAGTATCTGAACACTGCATTCCACCACAAATTACCATATTTGGATAAGAGACTGGAGTGCAAAGCTTGGTCAGCAAGTTTGGTTAGCAGACTGCATACGTAGATTATACTGTTGCAACACACAGACACAGATACCTGGTAATTAGTGTACAGTACAGTTGTTATGGTTTTTGTACTGTAAAAACATGCTTTTTAATGGTATAAAGTTGGTCATTTTAACATGGAAGTCTATCAGGATCATAGACAGTGTAAAAAATGTAGCTACGGTGACGTCACCCATTGGTTTGTGAAGTCCCATTGGGAAGCCTCGAGATGAGCATTTTCACAGTTGCCATCTTGGTGTCTGGAAACCAGAAGTGACGACGAGGTGCAGATCTGGCTGTGAAACCGCACACTCACTGGCTAACCACCTGTCAATCACAAGTCGGTGCCAATGCCAATGAACATATCCTTGATAATCCTCCTTTCTGACTCTTAGAATGACCAAGTTTTACAAAATGGACAATGTCATAAACTCAGCAGGAAAGTGTTTACAGAGGTCCAGGCACAGGGCCGTTCTCCCATAGACCCCCACAGACCTCTGTAAATCTTTTCACCCCCACAGGTATCTCCTAATAGTGGCCTTTTAATAGAGTGCAGATTTAAGGCACACAGGTTGGCTTCATTCTTAAGACCTGGAGGCTATGTCCATCTTTTATACTGTCTATGATCCAGCCTCAAGTGGCCATCAGAGGAACTGCAGTTTTTGGCAATTCCCTGTTGGCTCTGTTTTTCAGCCCTGGATGCTGGGGCTTGTTAGATCAACAAATACATTTTGATGTATAAATAAACAATGTGTTTATTGATCCTTAGTGTGAAATTCACAAGCTTTCCAGCAGTAAATTGGTACTGGTACTACAGATGCACCGACCGGCCAGGGACTGTAATTGGCTGAATTTCAGCATTCTTGGTGACCAGCCGGTCAGTCTCAAGTATGTCTGATTATGAGCTGTTCTGTTTCATGCATCGTTGCACATACATGAAACAGAACTCCCAAACAGCCACACGCCTGTGGCTGTTTGGGAGTTTTTCACTGTTAGTGAGGAAGACACAAAGTTTGCTAAAGTAAACCATAAGGGAACCACCACGAAAATGTTCATAACAACAAACCTAATGAGACACTTAAATCACCCTCACCCAGCTGAACAGAGAAGCTAACAAAGTGGAAGTGGCTAAAGCTAAAGCTATTCAGAGCTCAGAGCCAGTCACAAGCCAGCAGCCTCAGTATGAGCAGTGAAACAACCAAAGCAGTCACAATGGAGACTGCTGAAAAAGAGAAAAGGGTCAATGTCCTGTTATCTGGTGAATTTATAAACATAATGGAAAATGATGTAAGTAACTGACATTTGCTTTGTTATATAAATCTGTTGCACCTGCTTTTGTTTGGTAAGGTAAAATATGTCAGGTAAAGGTGGGTTTGCAGCAACTCATTTTCATCTAATTATCTGTACCTCTTTCCAGTAGTACTTTATTTTCAGTTGTTTAAGTGAGGGAAGATCCAGTAACTTGGTGTAGTTTGGGGGAAATTGTAAATTTTAATAATTTCTTCTGAAGAAAAATTGATTTTTTTTTTTTTTTGTTTGTATATGCTGTCAATTATAGTTTTTAGAAAGAAAATCTGAATCAGCAAAAATCGGCATCGGCAGGTCACACTTACAAAAAATAAAATCTGAATTGGCCAATAAAATTACAATCGGTGCATCTCTAATTGGTACTTTAAGTATAGCTTGATGCTAAAACATTTGTACTTAAATAAACTTTTAAATGTGGTTACTACACTGCAATGGAGCAGGAGCTTTATTTAAGTATAAGATCTGAGACTTCTTCCATCACTGGATCTCAGCCTGACAATTACAAAGCTAGAAGCCAGGGGCAAGACACATAATTAAGAGTGTTGTGCATGTGAGGGAAAGACACAGAATTTGGTCACTTCAATGGGGTGCCGTCAAGTCCCAATAAACTGATCCTATGTTTGGATCAAGTTGCTAGGCAACACAGGATAAGGAATGCCTTTGAGCTCAGATCAGATTTATTTGTTCACACAGACACACACACACACAGTCAAGTCTGCCCAACATGAGTGAAAGTCACACAATGAATCTTCCGATAGACCTGCCCCCCAAAAAGGAGGGCTTCACTTCAGAGAGAGGGATGTTTTTTTTAAGGTCAATGGAATCAAACAGCAGCATAAATATTATTTCACAATGCTGAATAAATACAGACTGTCACATTTCACAAAGGCATGACAGGATCATTTATTTCTGCACAGAGAGGCTTTCATTTTTTAAAATATCCTCCCACCCTTGCACAAATGTGTAAAATAATTATATATTTCCTGTATATTTATAAATGGCAATTTTTAATTTTGCATAATGCTCTGTTGGTTTTGTCAAGGGTACATCTACAGCAGTGTTTCACCTGGACTAATTTGGGTTGAGCATTTTATCTCATTACCTGTATTTTTCTGCCTACATAAGTCACTTCCATACAAAAACTATTAAAATTAAACCTAATTTCCTTAAAATACATTTACACCGAACATAACTGCAATGTAAATAAACTCAAACAAGAACAGATGAAGCATCGTGCTGAGCATCTGTGGCTTCAAAGAGCATAAGGAAGTAGCCCCATTAGTTGAAAACATTGGAATGGGGCCAGCGACTGTGCAGCAAGCTGCTTTTTATCTTTTTTACCTTTAAGAAGAGAGCGCCCTCTACTGCTCCAGTGGTGGCAAAGCTCCAGCAGGAGCCACAGATGGCCTGGTCCTTTACGGGGGTCACAGCACCTGGGAGGGCAGAGTTAAGGTTAAAAAAAAATAAAAACAGATTTCCTGACAGATTCATCTTTGGAAAACATTTAAAACTTATACACACCATAAAGCCTCCAGTCAAGTGACTCAGGAACTTTCACTCCTTCATAGATTTTGGAGGGGAAGGGGAGCCCTTTGTTTGGGGTATTTCCCCTTTTTCTTCCCCTCATGGTTGCCAGCTCTGACATGGTGCGATCTGACAGATAGTTCAGAGCCAGAGAGAAGGACAGGCCAGCTCTATTTTTAGAGTGAATGTACCTGTAGTAACAACAAACCAGAGACACACCATTGAAAAAAATCCTCTACATCTGTGAAACGAGATGAAAATCCTTTTGGTAAAGCTATAGTGTAGCTCACCGCAGATTATGAACAAAAGCATGCTCCCTCTTCTCATGCTCCCTTTCATCACTGTACTGCTGCTGGAACTTCTCCTTGAAATGGTTGAACATGTGCTGTGAGTGGCCTGATGCTGAAGTGTGGATGAGATCTCTCATTGGATTGGCTAACATGTGGTGCTCCACTCCCGGACCAGGAAATCCACCACAACTCATGCCTATACAGAAACATGACAGAAGGAGTGTTTTGTTTTTTGTGTCCTCAGAGTCTTCTAAAAGGTTTACTAGGTATATATTTACAGCTCGCACACAAACCTTCTGGCAGCAAGAAGACTTTGGGGTCCACATGAGTGCTGAACTCCTTGTATTCCACCAAGTACTTGTCATAATGGGACCCCAGCAGGGTGTTGTATCCCATCATCTCATAATGAATGGGAGTAGCAGTGCCTTCTCTTCCATCTGCACCTCGCTCTGAATGTGTCACCCACAGTGTGTACGTGTTCTTCTTGTGTCCCACGGTGGTCACATTCTGCCAGACTTCACACAGGGAACCTCTGTAGTACTCCACTCTCAGGAACTAAAGAGGGAAATTCACGTTAACTTGTGAGAACACAAAGAGAAAAGAATTCAATTGAATGTGCCACTAAGGTGTAATTATGAGTGGTGAATATTTATTTTCCATAAAGGCCTCTGGCTGCATTTGGTTGTAAATATTTGCACTGGTACAACCTCGTGAAACTAAAAGAAAAGAATCAGTAAAACAAAAAGCTGAATCTCATGTAATAAGATTAAAATGGTTATGACAGGCCTGCTGCCCCTTGTCAGCACTTCACTGTACAGTTTGCATGTCCGGGAGTTTGACGCTAAACGGTGGAAAGGTTGAAATGTAACACCACAAACATGGTGGCTTAAGAAGCAGCAATTAGTTACACCGCCATCTAGGTTTGTCCAAAAAAACCCAAAACAAAAATCAATACTCAGATAATAATCAATGCTAAAAACTGCTATGGGATTAGATAATACTCATTTGTAACAGTATCAGTGCGGTCTCTGCCTCTTCTAGTTGACACAACTTCACACATCGCTGCTGCAGACAGGCAGGCACACAGCTCCTCCCCTCACAAGCAGCTGAACACATGAACTGCGGCTGCCATTCACAACAGTGAACAGCACGATATGAGGAATTTTGAGAGGTCAGTAAAGCTGAACAGTTATCATAAATGTTAGCCTGCACACATTAACATTAGCCATTTAACTATTAGCAATTCTCCAATAGCCAATTTAGCCATCTGTAATCATTAAGGTAGCAGCTAGCAGCTATGGCTAATAATAAAATGATAATAATACTGGAGCTAGGAATTAAATGTTATCTGTCCTGCCCATCTGTAATGTTAATAGACAGTGTTAATTTAACAGAATAACACAATTATTTGTGTCTAAAAAGTGTTTTGTTTATCTTAAAGTCCCAAATTGAAGCTGAGAAAAGTCTACCAGCAACTGGACAGTTACCAACTCTACCTACTCTACCTTACCAACTCTATTTGATCAGCAACAAAATATGGTGCCAAGTCACCAGAAGCACAGCACTACCTCAGACAACCTAAAAATATTGTTGTCTTTTTTGCACTGCCTACAAGAGAATCTTAAAGTATTTGTGATACATACACCTTACAGTTATGCCACTGTATTTCTGCGTTATGTCAGACAACTTAAAAACAGTGTTATTATATAAATGTTATTGTTTGTATTGTTCTAATCTTTATTTAAAAAAAAAACATCTTTTGTCATTTTTGCCCATGTGGTATTGAAAATTGTCATCAAGTAATTATCAAGTATTTTCCTGGGTATTGGTATTGACTTTGAAATTCTAGCATCATTACAACTCTACCACCATCCTGTTGTTTTGACAAGACGTTTAAAGTAGCTCTAAACACTGCAAGCTCATACTGTAGTGACTTGCTCTGACCTAAAGCATACTCTTATTTGTCATCTGTTTTACTCTTAATGTAACAATAATTTACAAAATGAACATTATGCTGTATTTAAGAAGACTCGAGCCTAGCCATTAGAAAGAACGCAGGTTTAGGACATTTCTGCTTTGGCTTCACTTTTCAGAACCAGACACTACACCAGATATACACTCTATCAAGTAGTCACACTGCAGCAGAGGACGTAAGTATTGTTTTTGTTAGTAGCTCATTTTATCTTTTGGTAAATAATTCAGGGCCTGCACTGGTACAGTGATAGCTCAGCAACTTTAGTTTATTTATGGAGATAAGGCTAATGTTAAAAAAAAAAAAGAAAAAAAAAGATTAAAAATAAATAAAAGACACACCTGGAAGCCCTGCACATCGGGGAGCGCAGCCTGCGGTTTGACTGCTTCATCCTTTGTTCCGTTAATTTGGAAGCACTTCATCACATTTAGCTCCTCTTCTGTGGTCTCAGGCGAGATCTTATAGGCAGTGCCAAACTGTTGCTCTGATGCCAACTGGTAGGTCAAAACCTGCCCTGTTGGTCATAGAGGATGTTAAAGTTAGACATTACTGACTTCTTTAACCTCAACAGTACCTTTACTTTGTGAATTACTCAAGGTTTTTTAATAAATATACTATATGTGGATCAGATAAATCCTTTATTAGCTATGGTGAGGGCCTTTGAATGAATAATTTGCAATGGTTTTACATTTGCAGCATCTACATTAGTCAGTAGGAATGCGATGAATCAGGATACAGTTTTATTATTAGTACTTTATTGCTACTAGTTTTATCTTTTTTTTTTGCATTTGTTCATTCTTCCGTTTCTTCGGATGATAAACTACAGCTATGCACATGTCAAGATGATATTTTGTTTAATTAAAAAAATAAAAATTAAAAATAAAGAGAAGTTCAGTTTTCATGGGGAAGTTTGCACCAACTATCATCAGCACTGTAAGCATATAAAAACACAATTTTGGGAACATAACAAAGGTTAAAAATCACGTGTGTAACATGAGTCATCAGATTATGTTCTCCACTTGTGCTTAGTCTCTCTTTTTCATTTCTCGTTTCAAGTGATGATGTTACAGTCTGGTATCCTTTCTCTTACACAACAGGCTCTCAATTTCAAATCACTCATTAACTAAACAGGGGAAATACAGAGTCCGCTTTAGGAGAAACAACTGAAGGGGTTTTCTCACCATGGTAGTAGTCTATTCGGCTTGACTTTGCCGCTAGGTCTAACCAGGCCTCAAATGGCTCCTCAATCTCAGCGTAGGGCAGAGAGATCACACCTGAAAAGGAAATACCGTATTGTATTAAATGCAACTTCCAAAGGGGCAAACATACTGTGTAACTCTGTTAGTTCACTGTTTACCTTTGACATGATGGGTCTTCCCAAAATCAGGAAGAGTATGGACTGCTTTCCCCTCTGTAGCTGAAAATGAAGAAAAAAGGTCAAAATGTAAGGTGAAAAAATACATTTTAGTAATATAACTACAGAGCTGGGAGAGAATGTATTAAGTAACAAATAGTAAAGCTAGGAATACTGATAGCTATCCTTGGATTGTTATTCTGACAGTGGGTTCATTTTCGTAGCCAATAAAAGATTTGGAAAAGCAAGAAGTATGCCAGAAACGCTGGTAATTTACAAATGTTTTCTTCACTTCTCACACACGCAGCAGAGAATAAAAAATCCTTTTGTAACCACTTTATCCAACAATGTAAATAAAGCTAGGTAAGTTTCTCATACCCAAAGCTCCCCTTGTTTTAAGATATAGAGACCACTTTAGCAGAAAAAGAAGAGTTTCAGTTTTGGGTCAATAAAGCAAATTAGATGTGTGCCGAATTACAAATCTCCTATAAGTTAGCATATATCTCAAGCTGAAACAGAAAACCTTTATGTGAAACTTTAAAAAAAAAAGGGTATGTATTCCCCTTTTGCTGTATAGTTACTTATACCCAAACGCAGCTTCTTATTTAGCAGCTTGAACGCTAATGAATGTGTGTGTGTGTGTGTGTATATATATATATATATATATATATATGTATGTATATATAGGTAACGACTCTGTAACAACAGCACTGAGTGCTAGCCTCTTGCATAGCATGTAAAGCTGGCTGACTGTAAACAGCTAACGTTAACAGCTTCCGGGGAAAAAAATAAATGTTGCTCCTTACCAGTGGCGGCCCACCAAAGAACGGCTGCAGTGTACCAAAGCTGCATTGTTTTTCTTCTGTAAGCTCAGAAAGACGTGAGAAAAAAAGCAGTCAGACTAAAGCCAGACCACAACAAAACACATGACTCTGCGGGACTCTCTTTAACCCCCAAACCACTGATTAAATCATGAAGAAAGGTGTCTGCCGTCCACTGTCCACCAATCACACTGTGGCGAGGAAGAGTCTCCTCCAATCAGAGTTTTAGTTGCACGCATATCATGTGAAGTGTGTCATATGACTTGAGTAGCTGTAGTTAACGAGAGTGCCAAAATAGCAGTGTTTGTATCACTAAATTTTAAGGATCAGGCTTCCTCTTTTGTTCGGAGTTAAATTGAATCAGACAAAAATATTTTGATAAGATAACTTAATTATGTGTCAAATAACGTTCACAACAGGATTAGTCAGAGTTCTTTATTGGTTTTTGTTGGATACAGAGAGAAGGACTGGTTGTTTTTTTGTAAAGCTTTTCGTTATATACATTACTGTGCAATAGTCTTGAGCCCTCGTTTCTTTATATTTTGCTTCCAAGGAGCCAGATTTTCTTGTATTTTTTTTTAAAGTGGTCTTGGGCTTTCTGAAGCTCTTTAAAAAATTTCTTTGGACATTGGCTGCTTTTTCACTTATTTTCACTCCAGTCCTTGTACCTGACCATTTTCACAGGAATATTTCTTTGTTTGTTAAGCCACTTAACACTGACCTATGAATCATTCAAGCATAAAAAAGGCACCTAACTCAAGGGATGAACCAGCGTTGTATCTACACATAACAGACAACTTAGCAAAGAACAAATTTTAAATTATATCTTTAGGCACTTTGTAACTAGCAGCCTGTTGCAAAAACACATAATTTGTTCCCATTTCTTCAGTTGAATGTATGAAAATTGCCAAAGATAACACAGCTTGACAGACATAAAATGGTATTTTTGCACCAACAAGGTGATTCCCAAAGAGCTATTAGCAAAAAATTTGGCTTATCTCTGCATGGTGTGCAGGGTGTCCTTAAAGAAATTTGAGGAAACTGGACAAGTGGAGGACAAAAGAAGAAGTGTCAAGCCTAAAAAACTATCTACAGCAGATGAACAGTATCTGAAAGTTGTCCTTAAGAAATAGGAAAATAAAATCCAGCAAAGACCTGACACAGGACCTGAGAGATGCATCTGGCCCTTCAGTTGATCCATCTACTGTTCACTGAAGCCTCATAAGTGGAAGCCTCCATAAATGGAGAAAAACATGGAACAGTGGTGAACCTTCCCAGGAGTGGCCGGCCGACCAAAGTTACTCCAAGAGCGCATTGACGACTCATCCAGGAGGTCACAAAAGAACCCAGATCAACATCTAAAGAACTGCAGGCCTCACTTGCCTCAGTTAAGGTCAGTGTTCATGATTCAACAATAAGAAAGAGACTGGGCAAAAATGGCATCCATGGGAGAGTTCCAAGGAGAAAACCACTGCTGACCAAAAAGAACACAAAGGCTCGTCTCACGTTTGCCAAAAAAACATCTTGATGATCCCCAAGACTTTTGGGAAAATATTCTGTGGACTGATGAGACAAAAGTTGAACTTTTTGGAAGGTCTGCGTCCTGTTACATCTGTTATAAAACTAACACAGCATTTCATAAAAAGAGCATCATACCAACAGTCAAACATGGTGGTGGTAGTGTGATGGTCTGGGGCTGCTTTGCTGCTTCAGCACGTGGACGACTTGCTGTAATTGATGGAACCATGAATTCTGCTCTCTACCAGAAAATCCTGAAGGAGAACGTCTGGTCATCATTTTGTTCCCTGAAGCTCAAGAGCACTTGGGATATGCAGCAGGACAATGACCCAAAACACACCAGCAAGTCCACCTCTGAATGACTCAAAAAAACAAAATGAAGGTTTTGAAGTGGTCTAGTCAAAGTCTGGATATA
>VUQI01029668.1:11319-37030 GCA_015106735.1 Paratilapia polleni | reverse complement strand
CCTCTGTAGCATGTGGAAGAACCATACACAGCCACAACAGCCTGGCACCTCCTCCTCATGCTGGTCGCCAGCTTGAAGTTGCCCTATGGCACGGGCCCTATCCAGATCAGTCAAACCTGGCATGCTTGGAGCAGACACCAGCTGACCGCTGTAGCAGGGTTCATGCTCACAGGTGCTGCTGATTGTCAGCACCTGGGGTACCAGAAGCTCAAAACAAGAGTCAATAGCAGAATAAGCTGTTTGGCATTGGCAGAGAAGATTTGAAGTTCTTCATGGGCGCAACCCACAAATGCATTTTCCTTACAAATGTGGCACAATTTAAAGGAAAATAAACAGGCTTTCCAACAGTATAAGATTTATTGCCAAGAAGCATTGTTACAACAAAGAAATAATCCACCAAACACAAATTTCCTTACTTTTTGTGCTAAGTTTAGTAAAGATGACAAGTTAAAACCAAAGGAGCTGAAATAAAATGAAATGAGTTATGTATTAGATGTAGGCCAATTTAAACGTTGATATAGCATTTCGTTGGATTTTTGTGTGCGTTAGTAATGTTTTCATTGTAACCTGTAAGCCTGTTTTGATTCAATTATCCGATAAGTGCCCCTTTATTTACTTTATCTGAGTCAGATTGGACTTCTGCCAACGCCTGCTTTACATTTTTCTCACTCTCAGAGATCACAGTATTTAACGAGTGTACTGATGGACTGAAGTAGACGCAATCTTAAACTGAATAGTTATGAAATGATATTTCGATGTGTTCAATTTGTTGTAGACAGTGTATGAATTATTCAGAGGAAGAGGCGAGTCTGGATCCCTCTACGTCTACTGGAAGAAACTGCAGTCACGTGACCACAAACGTCAACAACGAAATGGCAGCCTCCTGTTTTGTAAATCAACACAAGGTCTAAACTGGTAAAAAGAGCGCTTCGATTTTAAACCCAAGTGTCACATTTTCAAGGCGAAACCACCGGGTGTGTATTCAGCATTTCACTCGCTGCATGTGGGGGTACTTTATCATTTTATATTTGCTAGCGGCGGTTAGAAATGCTAACGTTTTGTGTCAAAGCGGCACAGAGTGAGTACAGAGAGCTATGGACTGTTTTCAAAATGAGGAAAACGGCCGGTCAGCCCACGCCTGTGTCTGTAGTATTGTCTGTTGTCAAAGCTGGAAGAAAAGCGCTTCCTTTGCGCTATAAAGCTGGGTAATTAGCTAGCAACTTAACTAGTATCCCAGCGGCGTGCTACCACACCCACTACTAAATTTAACGGCGACACACTGAATGAATTAGTTATTGTGTGTTATGGTTGGCCTGTTCGGAAAAGTGATGCCTCAATAGAAAGAAAAGTCGCCCACAGACTCTTTGTTTGTTTTTTACCCTTTTACAGAATATCATAAATAATAATTTGATTTCATTGTGGCTAAGTAGCCTGGTAGTGGTTTAGACATGAATGCAACTGATCATCTTATGCCAACTTGTAAACAACAATCGCATGCGGAGCTTTTGGCGAATAGGAGACTTCATCGATGTAGAATACTGCAACCTGATTGGTCGGTTTGTGGACGCTTCTTACACCGCCCCACAGTGGATGTGGATAGAGATGGCGAATCCACTGCTATAGAATTATCTCCTGGCTTTGCTTTAGGGGATTATTGCAGGGTCAAAAAAAAAAACAAAGGGTCACACAAATGCCAACTCAGACCAGTCACTCTACTCTTTTAATGTTTAACCCTGACTTCTGTGATGGTTGCTTAATCAGCATATTGCAGCATAACAAAGGTCCAGGTGTGGCCTGTGACTTTGAGCTCCACGTAAACAGTCTGGTAGGCTATAGTCAGTCTCTGTTCAGCTTCAGTCATTGAGGTGACCATGCCTTCAGAAAAGTCAGGTAATCTATGAAGAATCACATTTGTGTTTCGGAATTCTAGTGCAATGGCATATCTGATTACTTTTTGATTAAGTGACTGGGGTATCAGTGTTTGAGATCAGTGGTTTTGGAGTTAAAGGACTCTTTCATTATGCACTAGAAACTAGTGCCTATCAGATCTCACCTTCTGTAGTTGTATACCTATCATGACGCATTTTGAGACTGCTGTTGTTTCAAATGATGTATATTTTCATGAAAAACCTGCGCGTTGTTGGCTGGCTGTGGTGGCACAGGGAAATAAGTTCAAGCATACCAGTGTAAGGATTATGTGCAGGTGCAACCTTAAAATATGATACCCTTAATTTGCATTTTAAATTTTAAATGTTTCCTCTTGACTTCTCTCAAATATATCTTCTCTTTTATAAATGTGTCATACAACTTTTACTTTCAGAGAAGGCCATGTCTCCAAAGATCACAGGAGAGCTGCTCAGGCAGCTCCGGCAGGCAATGAAGAATTGTAAATACTTCTGTGAGCCTATACAGGCCTACATAATCCCATCTGGAGATGCACATCAGGTAAGTCAAATCTCATACACACACACACAATACATTTCCTATTTATATGACCCTTAGCATAAACTAAGACACACGGAAAATCTCACAGCTGCTCTTCTTGTCTATATCACTGCACATGTGACTGAATTCACTTCTCATTTTCTTGTCTGACCTTTGCAACTGATTGTAGCCCTTTGCCCACTACACTTCCATAACCCTGCCCTTTTCCTCTTCATGCACAAGACATGCACCAAGGGTGGCAATTAAAATGTTTGATGAGTGGATGGCCACTTCACACTGATTGTTAATGAAGCTGATCTCACCCTCTCTCGGTCCCTGTGACTTTCAGAGTGAATACATTGCACCATGTGACTGCAGACGTGAATTCATCTGTGGATTCAATGGCTCTGCAGGTTTGTATTGTTTGTGTATGACTACCAATGCGCAATCTGAAAGATTTTCACTGTGGTAAAACCTGGGACATTTGATAACCAAACTTGCAGGAACATTTACTATGCTGGCCTGTTAAAGGTAAACCAGAAAAACATCCCCGTGCACCTCGTCTCATGTTCATATTACTCACTACAGTAGATGAAAGTAGGTTTCTTTTACATTAAAGGCTGTGCACTTTCAAGGAAGGTGGTTTTTTTTATCTAATACAAAATTGTGGAAATTTTCCCTTTTGGCCTGACACAACCATAGTTTGAAATAAGAGAAGAGCTCAGTCTTTCTCAGGCTGTTTGGTCACTGCTGTAATTTCAGAGGTATAAACCCGTTCTCAGAAATGAAAGAATATGATTTCACCAAACTTGTTGATGTACAAACAAAACCAAGTAACCTACAGAAAATGATGAATACTTGCATACTTTCAAATTCAGGTACAGCCATCGTCACAGAGCAGCATGCTGCAATGTGGACTGATGGCCGATATTTCCTGCAGGCCAGCCAGCAGATGGACAACAACTGGACCCTCATGAAGATGGGTAATGTCCAATTTGGTGTTTAAGTGATGAAAATAATAACTGTCTCTAATTAATGTTACATAAACTACAAACACTGACCATTAATGTTTATTTTTTCTTATTTTAGAAGTTATGGTTAACTACATGTATTTTTAAAGCTTAAGATTTGCCTTAAAGATCCTGTAATGAAGTCAATGTATAGACACAGCACAGATGTTTAGAGGTGTTGGAGTATTAATAAGGCATGAATCATAGCTAGACAATAAGTCAGGATGTTTTGACCTAATTTAAGGCTGGAAAAAATGTCCCAAACTTGAGTTTAGACACTATTTGTGTATGTATGAGTGTAGACACACATACATTTTATTACTCCATGTTCCACCATGGTATGAGTCATACTTGGTATACATTTGTATATCTTCAGTCAAGACTTATTTTAATAATCATATATTTAGGGCTGAAGGAGACACCCTCTCAGGAGGACTGGCTGATCAGTGTCCTGCCAGAGAACTCCAAAGTGGGAGTAGATCCTTGGATCATTGCTGCTGGTAGGTTACAGTACATTTTCATGTCAGTTCAGTGAATTACCATGGCAAATCTTACTAGGAACAATACTCATTCTACTATACAGTAGACACACTACGGTTAACTAAAATATTAAAATATTTACACATTGTCAAACAAAGATACATTTCTAGCATGAACAACATATGGATATAGACCACTATAATTAGTACATTTTTATCTTGTCTGTTTATAGCTCAGCTCACCTCACATTAAACAAACACAGAAAAATTTGTATGCTCTCAGAAAATTGCCCTTATGCTGTGATGTTGTTTTTGCATCCTTTACTTCAGAACCACTAATCATCCATCACTTCTTTTATTTGTAATAAAATAAAATTCAGCTTTTATTTTCTGTTTGGTATTGGCGCATCTTAAGAAATGCATGTTGTGTTTCAGACCAATGGAAGAACATGTCCAAGGCTCTGTCCAGTGCTGGCCACTCACTGGTGGCAGTGCAGGATAACCTGATTGATGCAGTCTGGACCGACCGACCAGAAAGACCCAGCACACAACTCCGCAACCTTGGATTAGAGTACACTGGTTAGTGCCATTTACTGTACAGAAAGTACTAAATAAACAACACTACTCTTAATCTGGATAGTGTTTAATTCTACTAGCTCTACCTTTCTAATATTTAGTAGACAAAGTTTCCAGTTTCCAGTAACTATCCAGTTACTGGAAACTGGAAACTTTGTCAAACAGGTGTTTGACAAAACAAACTTGGTGTCATCCTGTGTCGATTCTGCCTGTGTGTAGGTGTTTCCTGGCAAGACAAGATCACAGCACTGCGAGCCAAGATGTCAGAGAGGAAGATCACCTGGTTCGTTGCAACAGCGCTGGATGAAATTGCATGTACGGTTAAGTTTTTAGAAATACAAGTATCCTGCTACAGAGTGCATCTTAATTAAGCCCTTTATTATGTGTAGGACTAGCCATGTGATTTATGCTCAGTAAAATTAGAAGCCCAGGATCAAAGAAAACCACCCAACTGAAGTCAGATTGAAAAGACTTTTTTGGTGAATGCTTGCTGATGCATTGATTTGTTTTAACAGTTTTTATTTATCACTGTCCAAAAAATTTGCAGTTATTACCAAAATGACTTTTAATACATAAGTTAGTTTGGTACGTGATCATGAACGGAGGACAAACACATGTACGAGTGTCCTTCTAGATGTCCGTTCGTGCACCATGCCTAATTTTCTTTTGTTTCTGATTTCCTTATTAATTAGATAAAGGCTGATTTTGATTGTCATCAGGTAGCATTTCGGCAAGATTGCTTCAATCGACGGATTATGATTGTAGAGGATTTGTTCAGGCATGAAGCCCGAAAGGATGAGTGACAGTTTAATTATAACATTATACAACACCAACCATTTCATACTGAGGCATCATCACATGAGACAAACTGTCCATTGTTACGTGGCGCATCAGAATAGAATGAATGAATAGAATTCTTTCCTTTTGTTTAATTAAAGGTTTTTTTTATGTATTATTTTGTTTTCTCAGGGCTTTTCAACCTTCGTGGTGCAGACATCGAGTACAACCCAGTTTTCTTTGCATATACCATTGTGGGAAAGAACACAATAAGGTGATGGCCTAAAATATGATGCAGCAGTATACTGGCATCAAAATTTTAACAGTTTTTGATTTTAAATTTTAAACCTACACTAGGTTTGTGTGCATTTTCATCCATTTGGTGCAGTAACATCTGTTAGTGCTAATATATGTATTTACAATGCACTTACATTTAAAAAATAATTTTATGCTACTAGATTACATGCTGTATGTATTGCACTTTTATTTGAATCTCCCTTCTTATTTATTATTTATCTTCAGTGTCAAAGAAAATAAGTTTGGACACTAATTTAATGAGAATTTAACTATACTCATTACTCATTTGATATGCATCTCTAAAATTGGGAATTTGCATTTGCACAAGCCTTTCAGTAACATCCAGTAGATCAAAACCATCAAAATCAGAGTGTCAAGGTTTTCTCCTGTGTTAACCCACTTAACTTTTTCACTCAACAACACTTTCCTCTCTGCAGATTTTTCGTTGACCTCAAGCGTCTTTCTGACCCTGCAGTGAGAGAACATCTCCAGCTGGACTCCCCCAGCAAGCCCGAGCTGAGCATCCAGACATTTCCCTATGAGTCAGTCTACACTGAGCTCCAGGCCATCTGTGCTGCACTTGGCCCCAAGGACAAAGTATGGATCTGTGACAAGGCCAGTTGTGCTCTCACACAGGTCATCCCTAAGGTGAGTGAACATGGCTATACATAGAAATAATGCCTGTTTAGAGGCTTATAGTTTGCTTCTGGTGTTCACGGAAGAACTTATAAAAAATAAGTTGGATTGTATCTAGACCATATCCCTTTACACAAGTATGAAGAAGTAGTCTCTGCTTAGTATGATGGCATGTGTGAATCATTTACAACTCTGTGGTTATGCACATGTGAGTTTAGATAAATTCCTTTCATATTATTTTCAGTCAAGATTGTGTGTTGACTGTTTGGAAATATAAAAACTGCTGTCTATCACATGTCACTATCTACATCCTCATACCAATCAGATAACCCATTGTGTCAAATTCTTTACAGCATGCAGTGTTGTAGGTTCTCTGAAGGAGGACAGAGACACATATGTTCTCAGACATCTCAGTGTCTGGGTTTATTAATACACTGCTCAAAAAAAAAATTAAAGGAACTTTGAAAACACATCAGATCTCAATGGGGGAAAAAAAATCATGCTGGATATCTATATCTATACTGATATGGACTGGGTAATGTGTTAGGAATGAAAGGATGTCATATTGTTTGATGGAAATAAAAATTATCAACCTACAGAGGGCTGAATTCAAAGACATCCCGAAAATCAAAGTGAAAAAATGATGTGGCAGGCTAGTACATTTTGCTGAAATTTCATCGCAGCCACTCAAAATGGTACTCAGTAGTTTGTACAGCCCTCACTTGCTTGTATGTATGCCTGACAATGTCGGGGCATGCTCCTAATGAGACAACAGATGGTGTCCTGGGGGATCTCCTCCCAGATCTGGACCATCATCACTGAGCTCCTGGATAGTCTGAGGTGCAACCTGGTGGCGTCGGATGGACCGAAAGATAATGTCCCAGAGGTCTTCTATTGGATTTAGGTCAGGCGAGCGTGGGGGGCCAGTCAATGGTATCAATTCTTTCATCCTCCAGGAACTCCCTGCATATTCTCGCCACATGAGGCTGGGCATTGTCGTGCACAAGGAGGAACCCAGGACCCACTGCACCATCGTAGGGTCTTGACAATGGGTCCAAGGATTTCATCCCGATACCTAATGGCAGTCTGGGTTCCGTTGCCTAGCTTGTCGAGGTCTGCGCGTCCCTCCATGGATATGCCTCCCCAGACCATCACTGACCCATTACCAAACTGGTTATGCTAAATGATGTCACAGGCAGCATAACGTTCTCCACAGCTTCTCCAGACCCTTTCACAAAAGCTGTCACAAAAGCACAGGGCACCAGTGGCAGACCTGCCAATTCTGGTATTCTATGGCAAATGCCAATCGAGCTCCACAGTGCCGGGCAGTGAGCACAGGGCCCCACAAGAGGACGTCGGGCCCTCAGACCACCCTCAGGAAGTCTGTTTCTGATTATTTGGTCAGAGACATTCACACCAGTGGCCTGCTGGAGGTCATTTTGTAGGGCTCTGGCAGTGCTCGTCCATTTCCTCCTTGCACAAAGGAGCAGATACCGGTCCTGCTGATGGGTTAAGGACCTTCTACGGCCCTGTCGAGCTCTCCTATAGTAACTGCCTGTCTCCTGGAATCTCCTCCATGCTCTTGAGACTGTGCAGGGAGACAGCAAACTTTGTGGCAATGGCACGTATTGGTGTACCGTCCTGGAGGAGTTAGACTACCTGTGCAACCTCTGTAGGGTCAAGGTTTCACCTCTTGCTACCAGTAGTGACACTGACCCTAGCCAAATGCAAAACAAGTGAAAAATCAGTCAGTGGCCTCCACCTGTAAAACCATTCCTGTTTTGGGGGTCGTCTCACTGTTGTTCCTCTTGTGCACCTGTTGTTAATTTCATTAACACCAAAGCAGCTGAAACTGATTAACAACCCCCTCTGCTACTTAACTGACCAGATCAGTGTCTTAGAAGTTTAATTGACTTGATGCTATAAAGTGTTCCTTTAATTTTTTTGAGCAGTGTATGTATGAACTTAATATAGTATAAATGCCCTTTTTCTCACCTGCATAACTTAGTAAAAAATTCAAAAATAGACAGTGATTTCAGCAAAACTAACAACTCCTTTTATGCAGCACACACCCAGAGATATTCTGTTTGCTAGTCAGTTGAACCTGCACTACACTGCATACAGTTAATTTTCTAATCATGTCAGTGCATTGTGATAATCAGCATCACTCCTCTTTGCTTTGAGAGCACCAAAGCACATTAAATATTTCTAATGTAATATAAATATGTTTAAAACATAGTGTAAGATCTGTATCTTTTTACACTGTAATGTTTCCTCCTAACTTAATTTAGGCTCACAGAATTCCAATTCCCTACACTCCACTCTGCCTCGCCAAAGCTGTGAAGAATGCCACTGAGATTCAAGGCATGAAAATGGCCCATGTAAGGACCTTTAAACTTTGATATCTTTAGTGTACAACATATTATTGTGGCTGTAATATTTTTCTAAACTGTCTGAGTTTGCTCTTTAAAAAATAAATAAATAAAAAAAAATAATAATTGTGCTGCTTCTGCGCTTTTACTTACAGATCAAGGACGCAGTAGCCCTTTGTGAACTCTTTGCTTGGTTGGAAAAGGAGGTATTTTCATTATTTTATTATTTTTGTTTTTATTATATTATTTTTATTATTTACACAGAATAGGTTCTTCAGTCTGGGATTGAAGAGTATCCACTAGGCTTGAAAGGGGAAAAAAAAGTCTTATTTTCAACCATAACAAAGAGTTACTAGAAATTTAAAGATTTGTGTTGCAATGTGTCTCTCCACACGGTTTGGTGTTTTGTTGTTTTACAGATTCCAAAAGGCAATGTGACTGAGATATCTGCTGCTGATAAGGCAGAAGAATTACGCAGGTACATTAAAAAAAAAAAAAACACCTTAGTTTTCCTTGTTTGGTTCAAGTTCATCCAGTTTAACTTCATGTCAGTTATCACAGAATGGATGTCTTTAAAAGATGCTGCTCCAGTTCTGATCTGTACCCTCCCACTCAAGTGTAACTCTGTGCTGCTGAAAGGCTTTGTAATTAAATCGTAAGGTAGAAATAGAGCAGCAAGTTTTGGAATGTCCTTATCTTTCTCCAGTGGAAACAGGAGCTTCTGTCTGCCATCACACGTTTACAATAACACTTCCAGAAGGCTCCCATTTGTCTTAACTCTTTTCTTCATTCTTATTCCTTAATATTGACATTTATAACAAAAAAAAAGAAGAATTATATTATGAAGCCCTTTTCAAAAACAACAAAAGTCATGTACAAACATGGACAGAATTTCTACAAAAGCTATTTAATTTTGTTTATTACTGAGATAGTTGTGGAAAAAATTGCATTAAACTAATTTAATGTAATTTCCCCCCTTATAGGGCACAAAACAGATGCGCCTTCACTGAATGTTCTTAGTAAGCCTAACATTGGTGTTAGAGTGTTTTATAGCCTCCACCTGAACATGCAGAGTGAAGGCATGTAGGGGACAAACTGGAGTTACAGCACCCTCTACTGGGCGTGGAAGTGAAACAAAGTGTCTGCTGAAATTCTGATTATAATATGTTTAAGCTTTTGCAATATTTTTACCCCTCTGGGTGAAAAAAGTGTAACACATCATTTAAAAAAAAATGCTACTTTCTGCATTGTAGAAGACATCAAAACTAATAAATAACACATTTGCATTTATGTAGTGTCAACGTAGCACACAATGTTTAATTTTTGGCAATGTCTCAGCTAGCTCCTTGAGTTCATCTTGAAGGACTCTTGTAGGAGACGCGTACTGTGACCACTGCTGTCCAACTCATCTCAAGATGTCTCGTTTGGGTTTAGGTTGTGTGATGGTGAAAGCTATGTCGTCTGTTATGTTCCATCATGTTCCCTTTGGGTCATATACACAGATTTGGTAGGGTTTGTGTCATTGTCCTGTTAAAAATTAAACAATTTATGGTACCACTAAGCTCAAACCAGAAGGTATGGTGTGTTACTAAAGGGTTTTCTTGGTGCCATGCTGGTTACATTTTGGCTTAAACTCTCAATAACCTCCCACTGTGTCACTATCAGGAAAGCACTGGGAAACAGTAATGTAGGTTGAGCGATTGTTTCCATAAACTGGATTATTATTATTAGTTGAAATGTAGCTATTTGCTGTATAACAATAGACCTGATGGTCTCAAGCACATTAAAAAGACAAAATTCACCAATTACTGCTTAACCGGGAACGTGAAAAGTATTCCATGCAGCTGCCAAAGCTGTCATCAAGGAACAGTGGCCACTTGAGAAATTTTAAAAAATTAAATATTTTGTTTTGAGTTCTCTTGTGTTATTTACATTTTTTTCTCATGATATAATTAAGTTTGTATCATTTCAGATCCTAGTGCTTACTTTTTGTTTGTCTTTTTTCAGTCAACAGAAAGATTTTGTTGGTCTCAGTTTCCCCACAATCTCCAGTGTTGGTCCGCATGGAGCAATTATACATTACAGGTCAGTTAGCAAATAAAACACTCACTGTGTACTATATTTGTGTAATTTTCTTATTTCATAGTAGTTGTCTGTGACCTTTTGTTCTTGATCTTGTAGACCACTGCCTGAAACTAACAGAACCCTCACCGTAAATGAAGTTTATCTTATTGACTCTGGAGCTCAATACATGTAAGTAAAATTATTTTTTGATACTGTAGAACACTTGCATTTAGGCTAACCATTTATCTCATACCACGTATTGGTATGACTTAAGTCTCAGACAGTCATTACTTCCATGTCTGTTAATACCAAAAGCACACATCTTTATTCTGTCTTTTGCAGTGATGGAACCACAGATGTCACACGTACCATGCACTTTGGAACACCATCTGCTTTTGAGAAGGTAGGTTTGTGTATTTGAGTCTAATCACTGGTTTTATTTGAATAAAACAATTTGAATTATGCTTAGATTGACTCAGTTTAATTTACAATGACTAAATTTATTCAATTTATCATAAAAAAAAATTGTTTAATATTTTTGTACTATGTGTGTTCTTTTCCTCCAGGAATGCTTTACGTACGTATTGAAGGGACACATAGCTGTCAGCTCTGCCATTTTCCCCAGTGGAACAAAAGGTGCAGCCCTCGACTCTGTCATTAGGATTAAACTTATGTTGTATTTAGAACACTAATGTTAAACATGACCTTTTTAAACCAAAATAATTTAAACAGAGGCCCAAATGATTCATAGCGATGCAGTATTTCTGGAGTACTTGTTCTGTCTTTTCTGGAATACAGATCTTTTATTCTTACAAATCGGAGATACACATTTCATCACTAGTGCAGGTATCCTTTTGGCCAATCAGATTCTTATTTTACAATCTTGAAATGCATGTTTTTAGGCTAAAGCAAAAGCTTAGAGAAAAAAGACTTTACTTCAGGCTATTATAATTACACCACACAGAACCTCACCTTTTATGATAATACACCTATGAGGCCTTTTATATTTTTAACACTGGGAAAAAAGCTATTAAAATACATCCTGTCATAAATCCATGCGTTCATTTTCAATTTTCTAGCATGCGTGGGATAAAGGGCTAGAGAGCATCCTGAGTAGTTTGTTAGGCCAAAATACACAGAAACAAAAGACCTCAAACCTCAGCAAAATAACTTCAGGATTAGTGATTTTTAGTATGATATCCAACTCTAAACCTCCATTCTCTTACCAGGCCACCTCTTGGATTCATTTGCACGTGCAGCCCTTTGGGAGTCTGGGCTGGACTACCTCCACGGTACAGGTCATGGGGTGGGCTGCTTCCTCAACGTCCACGAGGGGCCCTGTGGCATCAGCTACAAAACCTTCGCTGATGAACCTCTGGAGGCCGGCATGATTGTCAGTGATGGTATGCCTGGGGGGGCTCAAAGAGGATGTGGTAATTTACTGTATGTGATGGATCATAAAATGCAGAATCTGGCATATTTACAGTTTTTAAGAGAAAATCTTCCATTAAAAAAATGTACAATTACTCATAAATCTCCTGGTTAAAAATGTTAAAAAAAGAGCCAATACAATGAATACCACAGATGCACTGGAAATAATTAACTGGCTTCTATTTCTTCTCCTTTTTTGTTTTCTTCTATAATATGGTGCAGCCAAAAAATGCCACAGCTGCAATCATTGCAAGATGCTCCTCTCTAAATATTATCCTCTTTCCAAGCCTAAGGGGAACCTGTAATCTTTCCAGAGATGAAAGCAAAAAATATTTTAAAAATATCCAAATGTAGGTCCACCAAAGCTCAGCTGTTCAGGTGTGTAATTTCTTTTTATTTATTTATTTGGTTTTTTTGTAGAACCTGGATATTATGAAGATGGATCCTTTGGCATTCGTCTTGAAAATGTGGTCCTTGTTGTACCAGCTAAGCCCAAAGTAGGTCTTAAAACATCAGGTCAAATGGATATTCAAAAATACACTAGGCCAAACATTCCTCGAAGAATATTTGTACACATGATCTACATATCTAAAAGCCATAATAATCATTAAGATGTTCTTTATTGTCAGTGTTTCATAGCAAAAATCATTATGTTTTTGTTTGACTGTCTGTGTGTGCAGTACAACTACAGAAACAGGGGTAGTCTGACATTTGAGCCTCTCACTCTGGTTCCTATCCAAGTGAAAATGATGAATACAGAGCTTCTCACTCAGAAGGAGGTAAGGTTTTATTACTCAGAGAAACAAATCACCCCCATGAAATCTGTCACTCTTCTGAAATGATATTTATTATTCATGGATAAACACTTCAAATACAACACATTCACTATAATCCACTTTTTATTCTGTAAGAAGAATATAAAGAACCTCAGTTAACAATTACTTAATACTAAAATTGTTATTAAAATCCTGTATTACATTATACACTGCTTAAACAGTCTCTATGTGGTTTGACTGTTGACTCTCCTCTGTGTTCTGCAGCGTGACTGGGTGAATGAGTACCACAGGAAGTGCCGGGAGGTGGTTGGAGCAGAACTGGAGGGGCAGGGTAGGAAGGAGGCATTAGAATGGCTGATCAGAGAGACACAGCCAATCATCTGAGGACCGACTCTTGTGCAAACTGATCATTTTGCCCAAGAGTACTGTTGATTGCTCTGCAGTGATAATCTTTGTATTTTCTCATGTTTCTCTATGTCTCACACTCGGCTTCTTTTGTAAAACGCATTGCATCAGCAGTTTTATTAAAGATCATTGAAAATCAAGAAATCGCTTTCATATGCTTACTGTTTTCGTGAAGGGAAAAAACATCTTTTAAAGAACTGTTACTCTATGTTAAGTGTTCATGAATCAAATACATTGCGATGGCATCATCATCAGGGTTGATTTTTCAGACTCTCCCAGAGCCAAATAAATCTACAGCTTTCCTCACAGGCAGATGATTGAGTCTAGTGCCTCTAGCTAACCTTGTTAGAACTTTTTCCCAACCTCTAAAGCTGCATGTAAAATATTGGAGGGTCCAGGATGAAACCACTCTTGGGATCACTGGTGTACTCTTGGAATGACAGCGGCGGTGACAGCATATGCAATGCCTCTGGTGCCCATCTGGCATTATTGCCTTCCTCCTCCTCCTCCTCCTCCTCCTCCTCTTCCTCTTTCACTCCTACAGGCAGTGGGTTACTATAGATGTAATAGATCTTGGAGTTGTCCTTTGGTGCCTCTGGCTTCCTGAAGAAGGTGAGAGGGTTGATGAAGCTTGTCGATCTCTTCACTGCTTTGACTGCCACGGGGTCCTCCGCCTCACCTCCAGTCACTGCGCTCTCATATACATGTGCTCTTTTTGACTGCCTGTTGAACAAACCAGTAGTAATTACACTGACATACAGCGTGTTTCACTGTAACATAGAGTCACTATTAAGATTCATTTTCATGATTAAAATGTCAGTTTTAATCTGACTAAATAGACAGGATTTCATTCAGCTATCACGTGTATTAAACTAGGGGTTCTACAAGACCATCGGTCCTAATTAAATGTAATCATCCAGAACTATTTACAGTGAAGGAAAGCATGCAAGCATTTGTGATGTCTGAGCCTTACCTCGTACGGTTGTAGCAGATGGTAATGCAGTACAGGCCAATGATGGCGAGTATACAAAAGGCCAGGACAGTCATCACAAGGTTAAACACTTTGACCTCTGGGTAGCAGAAAGCAAAGGAGAAAAAAAACAATTAAACTGTGTGGCAACAGTACTGAAAAATTAGCTGAAGGGTTTTACATACCATACAGATCTGTGTTCATCTTCTCATCTTGCTGTCCCAGAGCTGCGGTCCCGTTCAGATGAAGGCTGGCTGCCATCAATACTCTGTCTTGTGGGGATCCACTCATGTTGCTGCCATTAGCATCCAAAACATGGACTAAAGGCTGTGCTTGAATCCTCTTCTCATTGGTTTCAAGAAAAAACTCAGGCCATGTGACTCAAGCAGCTTGACTGAATCTTTGTGGAGACACCCCCTTGTTTTGTCAGCCCCCTTCTGCCTCTCTGCCACTCCCCTTGTTTACTGCTCATTATTCTTTTCAGGTTTGGGGGGGACACTGAGGGGAGGGAGATGTTGGGCCTTTTATGCTGTTTGTAATAAACTCTGGTTGGTGACCCAAAACCAGTGAGCTTACATGCTTCAAGCTTCCAGCACTAAAAAAAGTGTGAGAAAGCAAAGAAATTACGCAAATTAAGCTATTTTCAAATATAGTTCCCAATGCAGTGAAAGCATGGTGGTTTATAGTAGAATATAGAAGTAAAGCTTCTATGTGCAAACATGATTAATATACAAAAGGTTTTTATACTATGTACCATCTTAATTGTACTATATCAAATTGCAACTTCTGACCATTTTATTATGAATTTGGTTGTAATTTTATGTATTTAGACTATAAAAAGTCAAAGAAATCGTGGCAGAGGTACAAGTTCTGAGTCCTTCCTTACCTCCAAAAGTCAAAGATAACACTTTTCTAACATAAAGCGAGAAAAACAGCAGGTTTTCAATTTTGAGGGAAGTATTGACTTTTGACTTTTTTCCCCTTTATATAAAAGATGGATGTAGTGACTATGACATCACCCACTGGTTGTGAAGCCTCAAGCAGGCGTTTTTGTTGTTACCATTTTCACTTTTTGAAAGCAGGCACCGCAAGCATGGGGTGGAAGCTGAGGAACACCGCACATTCATTGGCTAATGATTTGTCATACCACAGTAAGGCATACTGTGCTGTATCCTCCTTTGTTACTCTAATAGGCAAGGTTATTATAATTAACTAAAACTAGAAGTAAAAAAAAAAAATCATTTTAGTTAACTAAAATAAAAATAAAAACTAGACTTGAAAAAAATGAAAACTAACTGAAATGATTTTGTGAACTTGGAAAACTAACTAAAATAAAATAAAAATAATGAGGAAATATGCTTAGTTTTAGTATTTTTTAATTTGGTAGAACTTGCCTGATGAGGCTTTGATGGACATGTTCACTGAGACTTTGGTGTCTACAAGACTGAGAGTCAACTGCTTTCAGAAGGTTCTGTTTTTATATTGCAATAGCTATACTGATTTTCCTAAATCTTGCCTCTGGCACATACCCTACATACAATAATACTTCAAAAGACTAAAACTAACACTGAAACTAAACTAAACTAAAACTGAACATTTTCAAACAATAAAAACTAAACTGAAATAAGAACAAAAAGTCAAAACAAAATAAAAATAAAAGCTAATAAGAAAATATAAAACTATAATAACTCTGCTAATAGGGGCTATATTTTGTTACACAGAAATGGTTAACAGAAAAGCAGACAGACAAGAGGTGGCAGACAGCAGGTAAATGGTATATTTATTTTAAAACGGGATGATGGTGAGAGGTTCAGGATTTAGCTGTGCTCGGATTGCTGGGCTCGTGATACTGTAGGGTCCCAGATGCAGTGAAGCAAGGAAGTCCACAAAGGGAGGTGAAACTGCAAAGAGGGAGCACAGGGGAAAAGATTAAAATATATACCAAATAGCAAGTCTTGAATGCTGTTTCAACAGCTGTCCTGCTGACTCCAATCTGGCAAGGTGATGGGGGCAGAGCTGGGTATTTTCTAGAGGTTTGATGACTGTGATAAGGTGCAGCTGTGGAGGCTTTGGTCAGGCCCAGGGTACCTGGCTCCAGTCCTGCAATCAAGCAGAGAGACACAGACAACAGAGAGTGAGACACAAAAGCACTAGAAGTGGCAACAGGTCAGACTGACAAAATGGAACGTTGAAGGGGAGTCAGAGGGGGTCTCGGAGCCCGATGTGATGTAAAAGCTGATCAGCCTAAGACAAAATCCAAACTTTGGGCCAGTGATTTTCTTCCCTTGTCTGTTATATTTTCACTGCTAGCTTTGTGTGTTTTGGGGACAGGAGTACAGTACAACGTAACACCCAATTTAGAGAACTAGGACTAGTTTCCACAAACTGCCAGTATCCACAGCATAGTGGTTTCAAAGCGTTGTCAGAGCCAAAGCCAGCAAAAAGGCAACAAAGACTGCATTCTCCTTTCTTGTTATGCTTCACTTCACAATGCAGCACCATGTGAGATATTATGCAATTAGTTGAGCATCTAATTAAAGAGGTTTTTGTTTCTCTTTGACAAGAAGATTTGCAACATAGTGAACCTTTTGAGCATTTTACTTCTTTGAATGACCTTTCTATAAACCTATTTGTGTCTTTATTCTTATAAATATAATGACATGCAGTATAATGTGTGCTATAAGCTAAATTAAGCACAGGAAATTATTAGTTATTCAATATAATGTTTTATTATTTATTGGTATTTGAAACATGGTGGACAGCCTGTATATTTCACTGGAACCAAGGACAAACAGGGTGGTCCAATAAAAAGAAGTTTAAAAAGAAGTTTGACTGTTGATTTTTAAGGTTCAGGGCTGCATTAAGATTTCAACAGTAATATTTAGTTATTCATATGACTTTAGAATTTAGAAAAAATCTAAATTTCAAGGAAAGGTTAACATGTTTGTAGGTAGCCATACAAATACATAAAATTATTCAAAGAAAATAAAAGTTTCTCCACCAGGTGTCAGACCTCTCCTGCTTGTTTGTACCTCAGTCTGCAATCAGACTGCAGCAGAACCTAGTTGAGGCCAGCTCTGTGGTATGAATCAGCCTGGCAGTTTGTGGTTGAGTGACAGCTGTGGTCTTTATATTCCAAGTCAGTGCACAGTAAAGAAAAACAAAGCCAGACTTCATTTAACTGATTAGGAAATATGCCGTGACACAGAGGCTCAAATATGTGTTTATTAGCCTCCTAAACTTCTTTAAAGTCTGTTTAATGTTCACATCCTTCTTGGTTTTTTCCAGAGTTAAATTGTTTTGATTTAAGGGGCATTTGGGTGGCATTTAGTTGGTATGGTTTATTTGAGCAGCTCTGTCTGTGGTGACTATCACGGGAATAAGACAGGGCATATTCCAACTAAGTGTTTCCCACTTTCACCCAGAACAACCATATTAGCACTGTGGAGGAAATTGCTTCTTTGATCAAGCTGATGGGAATGATTACAAAATAACTCCTTTGCTTTCTTGTTTCATACTAGAGTTGTATGAAAGCTGAGTACTTGCCCTGTATTTTATATTATATTTATATTATATCATAAGTTGATCATGGGAGGGAATTAATTTTGTAATACAAAGTGATCTAGACCAAATAGAGCTGTAAAAAAAAAAGTTAGGATATAGTGAATATTTTTTTCCCTTTCTTCTTACCTCTTATATGTAGGTTTCTATTTGCTAAGAAACTTTAAAGCTCTTGCCTTTTATTTCTTCCTTTTTTTAAAGTATGTTTTCTTACTGTCTTCTATTATGAACAGTCGATTTTTTAATGTATCCTTTATTAGAGTTTGTGAAAAAAAAAGGCAAACAGTACTGATTAAATAATAATAATAATAATAATAATAATAATCTATTGCATTCAAGCAAAATCCAGGAATTTTGATGATAGTATAGTCCTGATCATTTTACATGTTTGGTTTGACTTGGAGTCCTGAAAAAACCTTCTCTAGTTATTAAAGAATAATGCTCAGTCAACAAAGAGAGATGAAAGTCATCTTTTGCTTTGTGCATTATTAAATTGATTTACAATTAAAATAGTCTCATTTAAACTCTTGGCCTGTTGTCCATTTTAGAGATGTGTCACATAAAGACAGTCACATAAAGGGTACATGGAGAGCACATCCTCTGCAAAGGCCAGTGCCCTATTTTGTAATTTTAAGGAAAGTGATCAGATCTGCATCAGAATGTAATGGGTTCTTCCCTTGCCAATGCTTCACCTCTCCACCAAATTTCCTGAAATTCAGCTTGGCAGTTTTTGCAGACAAAAAGACGAACAAAACGGCACTCATACCTCTGCCTGAGCTCTCGCCTTGGTGGAACAGCAGTGTTTCTGGTTAGACTTTACCCCTGAGTGACTTTTTACATTTACTCAAGTAAATGTTTATGACAGTGTTTCTGGTAAAACATCACAAAAGTATTTTTATATACATAACTGTTTTAACTGGGAAATTACCTCACAAAATACATGAAAGAAACATACAGTCAGCTTGATTATCCCTGAATCACAAAACAATTAAGATCAATACATAAGTATACCTTAACCAGGAATATAAAAGCAAAGCTGATTAAATCCTTACAAATAAATGGATAAAAATAGAATAAATCACAATGTATTCTAGAGTTTAACCAAAATAAGCACTTAAAAACAGTGAAAATTAGATCTTCTCACCTCTGGTTCAGTAAAAATAGTTTTAAAAGCATGCAAGGGTGTTTTCCCTAAATGCATCCTGCCATGCATTTCATTTTAGAAGGGCACTTGTGTTAACCCACTGCCTTAGACACTCATGGCTTTTGCCACATCAGGGAGATCAATGGTAAATGATGCCATTTAGAGTGGACAGAAATTAACTGCTGAGGAGGGAACGTATCTGAAAGGATCAGCAGATAAAATCTTTAATGTCACTCTTAATGCTTACTATCATTTTCACACTCCGTCCACATCTACCACCTCATTTGTCAGTGTAGCATACTGTTCATTTACTGCATCAGAAATTTTACTCCCCCATACCCATTCCAAGTTCCTTATCACCAATTGGCTTTTAGGCGATTCTAAAACCAGCAGCTCATAGCGACTGAGCAGGTGGGATTTTTAACTTCTTGTTGAATGACTTGTAGTTATTAGACACGCTGGCTTGTACCCAACATCCTCCTAATATGTCATTGTTTCCTCCACTCATTTCCTCAGCTCCCTACTCTTTCTTCTTGTGCCCAGGTTATCTTCTGTTTGCTCCAAAATGAGATTTCCTTTCTAACATTATTGATTGCCAGAAATTATATCAAATTTTGGCCGAACTGATGTTATGGTATTAAGGCCCAGGCTGACTGTAAAAATGCTTTTATGGTGTGGATCCACAGAGGTAACATTTTATACAAAGGGGCTTTTCAATAGAATCCTGTATTTCATATTTTCTTTGACTCATAAAATGCAGTGAAGTCAATCAATCATCTCTCCTATAATCTTCCTCAAACTCTCCCCACTCTCTCTGGTGAATTCCTGACCATCCCTCATCGCCCAGCCTCACTCCTCCTCACCCTTCCTCACCCGTCCTCACCCTCCGGTTCCCTCTGCTCCTCTGCCTCCTCCCTCTCTGTATTTATACAGAGGTTGGTGGGGAATTAGTGTTCTAGTATGATCCATTTTTTTCTGATGTGGTTCAGCAGGAAGGTCCTGACTTGATTTATTACACTTGTCAGTTAAACTTCTCGAGGTGCACTTTAATACACAGAGGCTGAGTAATGGATGCTGCTTGTGTTTTTGTATTTCTGATATTAATCAGTGGTCATGCCACTGAGTGTGCTGACTTCTGTACATGGTGAAAGACTCAGTGTTGATGGAGTTTTAATATATACAGTCTATAGAAGATATGAGAAAGATATACACTAGAGGAACATGCAAAATCTTTACTGCAAAAGCCCCTCAGCATTGTTTTTTCAAATACATCATCACGTAGGAGAGGATATGTTCTCTGTCATGTAGTTTTGGTTAAAGTGTACAGTACGCATGCCATAAAATTGCAGTAAAAGTACTTGGCTGAAAGTGTCAAAAGCATACATTTCTTCATGAAATGTCTGTATTTATACACTAACCTGCAGAAAAACCATTCTTTCCCATAATGGGGATCTAGTAGAGTTGAATCTGCAAACATTTTAATGTTTAATTTATATAAATAGTTTTAGCAATAAATTACTACAGTAATAACCTTACTTACTTAGATATTCTGATGGGGACACGCATGTGTATTTATTGTTTATTATTTGAGTCTGAGCTGTTTTTGTTAATGTCCATTTGATTTACAGTTTACCAGTTCAGGCAATCAGTATCAGAACTCTTTCTCATGAAGTCCTAGATCTATGTCTATGATAATAAAGAATAAATTATAACCAATAATCTGTTGCCAAAAACTGATACTCATTTTTGACAATTTCCAAAACAAATAAAATAATAATGCTGTCAGATGTTTATATTGTTCTGAATTTGAGCCCAAATTGCTTATTGTGATAGCTGTAAGGATAATTAGTTCTACTGGCAGCATGGAGCAAAAACCTGTTATGACTGTCAGGAAAGCAAAGGCAACCCAACTTAATCCAATCCAATCTAACAACACATGTTAGTTTTATATTAATGTAAAAGACTGGAGACTGGGAAAAGCCACACACTGAATTTTGTGTGTGATTTAAAGATGCCTGCTGTCATCGCTGTTCTGTCCAGTTAAAGCTGAATACAGGATACTGTGGCCCTCAGTGGTAGTATCAGAGAGAAGCTCATGAATGGTGTGTAAAACATGCAAACACACTACTTCCTTGACCTTGTCTGCCCCTTGACCCCATACTGTACTACACAGGAAATGTGCTTTGAGTGCAATCAAGTTCAGTTTGTTTGCAAATAGTTAACAAATACAGTAGTGAACCAGGAAATAAGGAACACAGAGGTTTATTGTAATGAATACCAAGAAGAAACACATAACTGGGCCAGAGTCTATGTGCACTGTAGAATTAATATAGTCTGTTTAAGCTTAAAGCTTAAGACCTAAAGATTTGCAACAGAGATTTACTCTCCATTATTTATTTCCTCTTTTATAAACAGCAAGATTTGGTCATAAAACAGTACGCAATCTTAATATCTAACAATATCATATAAGGGTTCCAAAAGTCTCCACTTTAATTCAGGGATTTGCTGCTCCCAAGTCTGTATTGATCCTGGTGCGGTCAAAGGTTTGGTGATCACACAGTAACTCAGGCGGGGCTGCAGCTGGTGCCAGCAAGTACATGAGAATGAGCAAAAACCTGTTGCTGGATATGAAATGGTATGTGTGTACATATTCCTCATTAAGTAAAAACTGTGTTTTTAAGTCAAATTTAATTTAACAAGATCAAAAGTGAAGAATTATTTTTCAAAATTGCACACAAGCTTTTTGTCTGAAACAGATTTTATATTTGACTTCAAAGACTTTTATCTCATTCAGTAAACATGTTTTGTGCTACTCTAAAGATGCCCCTGCACACACAGGTGTCTTAAGTTATTTTATCTATTAAATATTAGCCTGGTGCAGCGATGCTGGTTTTGTGGTACAGTTGCATACCATTTCAAAAGAGAGATATGAATTCCTCTCAAGTGTAGCTGAAAATGTCTTACCAATGTAACAAATTTCTGGGACTTTATAATTTTGCTTCACAGAAACATAAGACAAGAAGAAAAACAAGTGAGAACTGAGGGAAAAAAACAGAAATCGTTTCTTGATACATTGGCAGCCTTAAGTAAATAAAGTGGTTAGATTTGTGAAGAATGTGAGAGGAAAATATGCTTCCCTTTCTGTCCAAAGTGGCCTAATCCAGAAGACAAATGAAAACACCTGCGCACACCATGTGTTTTAGCTTTGCACACAATTAGTGTACAGCCGTTCTCATTAATCTCTTGTTCAGCAAACAAGCTCTGATCAATTCACTGTATGCTATCTGATTTCTTGCAAAATGAGGAAGGTAAATAACTTGCAAAAATTGCTTATTCAGCATTGTTTCTTGTTGGCTAGAGTCACAAGATATGTGATGAAGCACTTATCAGATTTTTGTTCTTTGCAGAATTACAAAAAAGAAAAAAACAATCCTACAATAAGGGCTTAGTCGCTGTGCCCACCTGTTGTTAGTTAACAAACAGCTTTAACATATGGCAGCTGTCTTGTTCAGGTCATAGACTGTATAAAACATCAACATAGCTTGAATGAAGGCAATGCAGAAGTGCCTTGAACCTGTATTCTGGAGGCCACCAAATGGCGATTGCTGTGGTTGCAAAAAGACTTCAGGTCCTGTAGAGGTCTATGGGAAAATGGCTTTCTGTCTTGACCTCTGTAAACACTTTCCTGGTGGGTTTATGGGCTAAGTCACTCATTTTGGGTCATCCATCCATCAATTTTCTGAATAGAAATTGAAGTCTATTTTGTAAATCTTGTCATACTATGTTTCAAAAAGGAGGATTATCGGTTGTATGCTCATTGGCTAATGACTTGTGATTGACAATGAGCAAGCTTGTTCCACAGTCAGACCGTCTCTTCCTCATCACATCTTGAAACAAAGATGGAGATGGGAAAAATGCTAATCTTGAGGACTGGTAACCAAGCATAGTTCCTATAGTTCTATAGGAAGCCTTTGTATGTGCTAAACATACTTCTTTGTTTTACTATGAAAAAAAATCTCATGGGAATATTGTTGAACAACCACCTTCATTTCACTTCTACCACTCACTCATGAACTATAACTATGCCACACTCTCATTACTCAGTATTACTGAGATAGACGGTTTATCTCCCACAGCTCATTGCACAGTCTCATCCCATCTCAGTGCACTGTTGGCTGGAGCCTGTTGTATCTCTGAGAATATCCAGGCCTGGTCTTTTGCTTGCCAGGAGCAAATACAGTTTGGCAAATGGACTTTGGAGGCTGTCTGTGGAAACTGCAACACACTTTGTGTTGGTTTTTTAAATCTCTGAACAGACTCTGTATCCAAAGTCTACATAAAGCCGGGATCTGCAAAGAGCCTGGACGTCTAGGAACAAGCGAGAATTTAGTGTCTAAATATGACAGGAGATTTGTCTCAATTTAGATTTAAGAGTGAATGAAGTATTTGTCACAAAGCGGAAGGAAAGGTCTGCTAATGTTGGTAAAGCACTGTTTCTGGGGGGTACAGCAAGAGGAGCTGAGCAGGAGCTGTGCTAATCACAAAATACTGTAGATTGATAGCAAATGTGGGCATGTATTTCAAGGTCATATAAGTGCTCAGCAACTCACAACTGAATTATAAAGATTTACTGATTTATGTAACATGAGAGTAACTGATTCAAATAATAATTTCTACTTCCTGTCCTGTCTGAGGGAAGCTTTACAGCTGTCTGGCCAGTCCTAACTCAAAAGCAGGGCAGCGTGTATTTTTAGAATATTTTATTATATTTTAGAATATTTTGTCATGTGTTCTGCCATCATATTGCGCCACTTGAGTTAATTTAGTCACATACAAAATAATAATAAAAAAAAAAGTTCCCGTGATCTTGGACCACCTTCTGTTTCTCTCTCCCTCCCTCTGCTTCTGTTACACAGTGGAAAAAGGGATTGCAACATTGCTTCACATGAGCCTCAAAACCAACACTGCAATATCAAGTTTCTGTCAAGTATCTGTCAAGTTTAAGAGACTGAGGTAAAAGATGATGAAGTTGGTCAGTTGTTAGATTATCATTTTCAAGCGGGTCAAAAGTGTAAAGTTGTCAAAAAATTTAAGAAGAATTCTGACTTTAGTTTTTGCACTTGAACTGAGTTCAGTGTAGTGAGTAAAACTAGTCTAGAAAATGTCCTATTTTTTAATTTACTCCCCTTGCTGGCAGAGAAAGTTCTGCTACCTTTGACCAAATTAGGGCTAAATAGTGGCATTGGAAACCCTTATTTATCTAGGTTCTGCTCAAAATAAAATATTGGTTTATAAAGTTAGAAGGTTATAAAGTGCATATTTACAGTAAAATTATTTGAACCAATGAATAAAGTGTTTTGCAGCTCCTCCAGTGTCCAGTGTGGTTTCACTTATTGTGCATATGTCTAGCAGTGAACCAGGAATCTGCTCACTCACTTGTGTGTAGACTCTTCAGGGTCCCACTGAGTCAATTCTGTTATCTGAACAAAGCTCATCAGGCATCTATTTATCTTTGTATGTGTGACAAAGCAGACAGGGGAGTATAGTTAAACAGTTTCTTCACAACAAACTGCTTCTGCCAAAGCTGCTGTTGGGTCAAAACAGCCTGCAGAGGGGAACTGAGGCCAAAGAGCCATCCTCTGTAGAGGCGACTAGTAAGAAAAGAACAGTAGATAAATATTTAACAACTTTAGATAAGCATGTTAGAGTCAATTGCATTTGTATATGTAGCCACTGCAGAAAAGGAGATGTGGCATGTGTGACAAAGGATGATGCTTTTTCCTGTGTGATATTTCTCTTTACATTTTCATAATATTTTGAATAACATTTATCTCTGACTTGATCATCTTCTTCCAATATTGCTGCATTAACATTTGGATATGACATGTCTAATATCTGCAATTCATCAAGTCCAACTCCGTTATCCATTCTGAATGACTGTTCGATGAGATAAGGAACTTTCGGAAAAGTAGTGCTGGAAAATGTGTAGTGGTGTTGTCACTTGATGAAGTAACAATCTAAATAACACTGTAGATTGTTTTTAGGTTAACAAAACATTCATTACGATTCTGAAGAAAGATAAATGAGTGGTGCACTTTTAGAGAGAATATGCTGCTGGCTGAATTTCACAGTTGACCTTTCAGCAACCTGTTTAATGTCTAACAAAGAGAAAGTTGCCTTGTGATGTTAAATAAAACATGGACCCAGTTGAGAAACACGAGAATACATTTTTCAGATTTGAAAGTAGTCGTATGTACATTAGCTGTATGTTAGTGGTTGCCTTTGAGTCACAAGCTAGATTACAGTGAGCTGCAATGCTGCAACTTTGGTATAAATAGCCCTTTAAAAATGGGAGCTCATTTGCTTTTACTTCAACACATACATACACATTTTTAATAGTTTCAATAGTTTTCAAAAATAAAAAAAAATAAAAAAAAAAATAAAATAAATAAATAAAATAAATAAAAAAAAAATATAAAAAAAAATAATAAAAAAATAAAAATAAAAAAAAAAAAACAAAAAAATAAAAAAATTTAAAAAATTAAAAAATTTTCAAAAATAAAAAAAAATAAAAAAAAAAATAAAATAAATAAATAAAATAAATAAATAAAAAATTTTAAAAAATAATAATAAAAAAATAAAAATAAAAATAAATAAATAAAAAAATAAAATAAATAAAAAATAAAAAAAATAAAACAAAATAGTTTCAAACTTTTAACAAACAAACAAAATGCATACAGTTAGAAATATGCAACTTTAGTCTTAGATAAAATCTTAGATAAAATTACT
>VUQI01029667.1:0-38298 GCA_015106735.1 Paratilapia polleni | reverse complement strand
ACAAAATGGGGAAAAAAAAAAAAAAAAAAAAAAAAAACTAGAAATTTTTCTTGTCTTAAAATAAAAATCACAGGCCTTCTATTTCCGATAATTACCTGTTAAATACATTTTAGGAACTAGTACATTAAATACATGATTCTTTAGCCTGAAAACAAATTAACGAGCTTCCACTCTGATACACACTGGCCAACAGATATGACATATAGCTATAATGATATACAGTAAGGGCGAGACGCTCCTATCCTATTAGTGCGCACAGGGCATCTTTCACCAAATCAGCGCTGTCGACCTTAAATCAATGCTGACATTACACGGTGAAGCACCCTTACAATCCTATTTTCCTTCTTACTCCGTTATTGTTAAATAGTACACACACAGCCATAATTAAAAGCAATTCGACTGGCACAAATGCATGACAAACAAAATATTTTGTCAGCTAAAAAAAAAAGAAAACTCCAAATATTTTCCACGAGTTCATACAGAGAATCCTTAAGCATTATGATAGTAAAAGGAAATCTGATAAATGACTTACAGAGTTTTGTCTTATCATAAGGCTTGTTTATCTTTGGTTCGCCACGGCTGATTGGTTGTTCTCCTGCTTGGAAGGCGTATTTCCTCTGCAAAAGCAATCTCGCCACTGAATTCGCGATGAGCGCTTGAAACCTCGGGAGGAATATCCATTGATAAAGCTGGCTCCGTTAACTCTACTTCCTCGACATATTCACCGCTGGTGTGGAAGATAATTTCACCGATTAGGTTTTCCTTGCAGTCGTTTGTGTATCATCTCAGCAGCCTACCGAGCCGTGTGACCCACGGAGAGTGATGTCGGAATGAAAATGAGTCTTCTGCACTGTTGAAACCGGCTCAGGGCCAATCAATCAAAGCTTTATTTGAATATTCCCACGGCTGGGCCAATCGTGCGGGAGAGAGGGCGGCCGCTCCCGCGATGCCAAACCAGTCAAAGGAAGCACGTTCCTCTTTAGCGGACAGATTTAAAGGGGAAGAGCGTCTCATATGTTAACCTAGAACAAATTCAAGTTTCAAACAAATCTGATCGATCAAGAGAGCTACAAAACAGAATTCCACATGTTTTTCTACAGTTTATCCAATTAGCAGTGAGCATCAGTGCTCTGTGCAAAAATGCCTTGTTGATGTCAGAGGTCAGAGGAGGATGGCCAGCTTCCACCTGATAGGAAGGCAACAGTAACTCAAATAACCACTCATTACAACCAAATTAGGCAGAAGAGCATCTCTGAACGCACAGGACCTTGAACCTTGAAGCAGATGGGCTACAGCAGCAGAAGACCACACCAGGTATAACTCCTGTCACCTAAGAACAGGAAACTGAGGCTACAGTTTTCATGGGCTCATCAAAATGGGACCATAGAAAACTGGATGGTAGGATCCACCCTGTCTTGTATCAACAGTTCAGGCTGCTGGTGGTGGTGTAATGGTGTGGGGGATATTTTCTTGCCACACTTTGGGCCCCTTAGTACCAACTGAGCATCATTTAAATGCCACAGCCTACCTGAGTATTATTCCTGACCGTGTCCATCCCTTTATGACCACAGTGTACCAATCTTCTGATGGCTTCTTCCAGCAGGATAACCTTCTGAAGGCAAAAGGGGGTCCAACCTAGTACTAGCAAGGTGTTCCTAATATCCTAATAAAGTCTGCCATGAGTGTATAATGTGCCTTATTACTATAAATGCATTGTTCCATTATCTTGTCTTTTTTTTATTGTTGTTATTTTGTATGGCTATTAAGATGTAGGTTAGTTGAATAAAGCAAAACAATACACTGTTTATACTGCAGGGGAATTTCTAATGATACCAAGCTCATCATGTATTATAATTAACTACAGGCTCTTTAATAAATGTAGTTCAGTTCTTTATTATAATACTGTCAGCCACTGACTGGGAGACACAATAACAGGGACACCTTAAAAAATGAGATCCTACACAACAACACCACAAACTGTAGCCTTAAAAAAAATTGCAAAAAGATATAATCAGGACTTATCAGCTCAGGGATAATACCCTGTGTTTCTACAGAAGCTCCAAACAAAATCAAATACAAGCTTAACCAAGAAAGGCTAGAAAGCTTCAAAGAAGATGTATTTAAAATGTGCAGGAAAACATTTCCAGTGCAAATAATCACAGTAATGTAGCTGAAGCATTAGCAAACTAATTTTACTATTACTACAAAGATTGGCACAATTTGTTGCTGAAAGTTATTTAGTATTTTCACTGAGACCTTCTAGACTGGTACAGGTGTGACTAACATAAAAAGATGTTGTTTTATGTGAATGAGAGTTATAGTTTGAATATAATTTTATTGTGCTTGTTGGTTCATCCATTTTATATTAGGGTCTCTTTAAGTTCTGATGACCAAGTGCCAATTTAGGGATCCAGGATATGACTGAGGGCTGCATGGCCTCTATGGCAGTTTATAGGGTTTTTTTTTTTAACCACTAGTGAGGTGGCTGTTTTTTTTTTTTCTTACACCCACCAACTGTATTTGTCAATGTAAGAAAGGTTTAGTTTGCTGTGATGGTACAGAAGAGTTGGCATTGAAGGGTAATGCTTCAGTGGTGCGTTCTTTTCCTAAAATGCTGCCTGGGGCCACACTTTAAAAACCTGGAATTTACACAGTTTACTGTCACTCTTAAAGCGAACAAACCCATCATTACTGCAATAATTCAACACCGACAGAACCATAACTTTATTTGAAACCTGTTAATCCAGTTCTTGAAATGCTAATATAGATGTTTTAGGAAGTGGAATAACAGTGTGTGGAAGTCTGTGTTTCTGTGTTTTGTTATACATTCTGCCTCCTGAGGTAGACACATTTAAAATTAGAGCATTTATCAATATAATAGCCTTCTGTCTTGTTACCCTTAAGGACATGAGGTATGTGACATATTCAGATAGAAACGACAATCTACACTTGACTACTCACCCAGCCTAAATCTAATAATAGTGCCCCGTGGCTGCCACAATGAACATGCTGTAAGTCTAATGACATGACTGCATGAGGTGATTGCATTGTAGAGGAGAGGTAAATGCACCTGTGCCTTTTTATGTTGTGTATGTGAGTGTGCTTGTTTAAGTATCTGGAGATGGTGCCAAACAATATAGGTGTTTTACCATGTAAAACACTGTGACATGACAAAGCAAGAAATGTACAGGTGGAAAGGATTAAATTAGGGATTTAATATTATTTAGCTGCCTCAGTTTAAGGGTCCTGGTATTGCATTTCATGGCTCAGTGTCACTTCTTCATGGCTGACTGCCGCACTTAAACCAAAAGGAGCCATTTTTAATGTCATTATTACTGCATCTTTTTCCTAATGTGACCACGAAAATGTCATAAGTGTTCCACCATAAGTATGTCTGATGAGCTAAACAGCACCTCTTACAGAGACAGTTCAAGAGCTTTAGTAAAGGCTGCTTTCACTCCCCATGCATTATATGCCACTACTGCATGTCATTAAATTTTGTCCTCTCGCTCCCATAGTTTGTGCTTTGTCCTTTTCTCTCTATGCTCTCCTTTTTTTTGATTCTCTTTCCCCTCACCAAAACCAGCTGGGCAGACAGCTGCCCCTCTCTGAGCCAGCTTCTGCCACAGGTCTCTTCCTGTTAAAAGGGTTTTTTCCTTCCCACTGTTGCCAAGTGCTTGTTCATAGGGGATCATCTGATCATTGGGGGTCTTCTCTCTAATATTGTAGGGTCTTTACCTTGCAATATAAAGCACCTTGAGGTGACTGTTGGTGTGAATTGGCGCTATATTGTATAAATTAAATTTAACTAAACTAAACTGAATAATGGGCAATGTTTGTTTTTGTTTAATTAAACTTACTTGTTTAGTTGATTGAGAGATCGATTACACCCTCACATCTGTTCTTTAAGTGTTGGAATGCAGCCACTAGGGAGTTAGCTTAGCTTAGCATAAAAAGCGAGAGCAGTAGGTAATGCTATGTTTGCACTACTGATACAAAAGCGACCGACTACAAGTCATTTGCAGTATTTTTTTTTTTTTCAGTTTTTCAAATAACATTGTAAGGCAAGACATACCTTCCACAGACCAACACTGGATAAAGACAAAACAAAACACACCCACACTAGGAGAAACAATAAAAAGAAGGAAAACAAATAACTTTGCATAAGAAAACTATTATCTTGGAACACTATACATATTTACATTGACTTCACAGGACCTTTAAAGCTGTTACACTACTAGAATCTTTGTTGAACAACAAGCAATACAACACAACAAGCAATACAATGACCATGTATAGTTATCTACCCATTAATTAAAATTTTCATGGCTTCCCATAATCTTCTGTTTGTATCATCTCTGAAGGGGCCCTAGATCATCAAAGAAGTCATTTTTCCCTTTCAGAATACAACTTATCTTCTCCATAGCATTAGTAGGTTGTCATTTCCCAGATCCATTGGCTCAAATGAGGTCTCATATGAGCTCAAATATTCTTCCATGTTAGGGCGATTGCTCATTTTGCCTGGAACAGTCTTATGCATAAGACTTTGTTTATTTCGGGATAATATTAGGGTCTGTGGGTTTTCTTGCTTTTTTCTAGAGGTTTGGGGAATCTTCTGTTTGTTTTCTGTTATTCCTGTACTCTAAATTTGATTACATTAGGTTGAGTTTTGCCTTGTTACTTTAGAAATCTTGGTCAGTGTTTATAGTTTGTTAGTCATATATTGTATTTTAGGTTATTATTCTAGCCTCCCCAGGGTCTTGTTGTATTGTTGTTAAGTCTTTGTCTCTGTGTTTCCCCATTTGGTTACTTCCTGTTTTATTTTGTGAGGCCTATCTCTTGTGTCTTACTTTTAGTTTTACTCTTCCCCAGTTATTGTCTTGATTATTTTCAGCTGTGCTTTGTTACCCTCCTGTATGTGTTCCCTTGAGTACCTTGTGTGTGGATATATAGTCCTGCCATTCCACTTAGTTTTTGTCTTAGTGTCTGTGTAGTCTCCCTGTTGCTCTCCCTATCAGTTTTTTTGTGATTTTGTTTCATTTTTCTCATATGCTCTGTACTTACTCTGTTGACTTTGCATTGTCTTCACCTTATGGACTTTGTTTTTGTAGAATTCTCATCAACCTAATTAAAGGTTTGTTTTTTGTTATTGCCTGTTTTGGAGTCCTGTATTTGGGTCCTGTATTCAACAAATGCTGACAGATAAGACTAAGGTATCAGGATATAATCTAAAGATGTTAAAGACAGCATTTTGTATCCAATGGCAACTTTACATCCAATATTCTGTATATTATTTGGGAGATCTCCACCCAAAAACTTTTTGGGTTTTTTTTGTTTTAAAAAAAAAAAAAATCTTACATGCAACTAAAGAATGTGCCTATAGCTAGTTCATATTTAATACAAATATCTGGGATATTACAATTAAATGGATGTAATGTAGCTGGTGCTGTGGACGTGCACATCTGCTACTTGTATTTTTATAATCTTAATCTCATATTTTCAGTTTGCCTGTGTGCCTTAGTGCAAATTGCACCCCAGTCTTCCAGGGGGACATCTTCTTTCCAGGCTTATAACTATTCAATAGATAGTTTAGATGAGCAACATGTCTTAAAATACTGAAATACAGCCTTTGCTAAAGCACTTTTTAGAAATCAGTCTTTACATTTATGAAAGAGGTGGAGGAGTTGATAACTGTTAATGAGTTGTAATTGTAAACTATTTCTAGGAAGACTTACCGATAACAGACGTCATGGTTTTGTGTTGTTTTTGAGTTTATGAATTCCTGTTTTGATTTAATTATTCTAGTCATGTTGAGATTCAGTTCTTGGGGTATTTTTGAATTCTGGTTCGTGTTTGGATTTCATTGTTATTCTAGCAATGTGGATTTAATCCTTGTAACATTACAGAGTTTTGGTTTCCATTGTGATTTTATTATTTTAGTCTCGCCACCATTTCCCTGTGTTCCCACAGTCTTACTTATGTGCTTATACCTTCTTTGTATCCTTGTTGCTGACTTCTTGTTTAGTGTCCTGTGTGTATGTATAGTCCTGTCTCTCTCTTAGTCCTTTATTAGATCCTGCTGATGTATTCTTGGTTGTTTTTTGTGTGTCATTCCCGTCATTCTGGACTGAATTTTGTGTAATTAAAGGTGCATATCATCATCGGAATTTCTTTTTTTCTTTTTTTTGTAGGGAAAATAAATCACCTTAGGTTAATTTCATATTTTTCACCTGGTTGTCTCCATTGCACCTGCAGTGGCTCAGAGCCCCACCAGTGCGACCTGCCCCAGAGTTTGAGAACCACTGGTCTAGGTGATTATCAAGTATCATCTTGAAACATTTCTTCTGTTGGTGGCCCACAGATGGAAGCCTTTGTCCACTTTTCCTGGTTTAAATTCATCATTATCTCAGATAACTAAAAGAAATCACACCTTTCCAAACTGTATTTCTCCCTTAATTTCTGAAAGGTTTGCAATGTGTTTTTCTCCATTATTACACAGTAGGCTATAATGCCTTGATTCATCCAGTATTTAAATCTAGAATACATACAATTTGGTTTGAATTCTGTATCACATGCGGGCCATCTAAGTTTTTTTTATCCGGGCCCATAGATTTAATTGTTTAATAATATCAAACCAGATGTGTAGGGTAAATGTGACAATGGAATTCATGTGATCATGATAGGTTAAAAATGCGTAATCTCCAATCATTGCTTGGACAGGGATACCCTTGCATTCCCTTTCCATCTCCTTCCATTTTGCCTCAAACTCATTGTTACACCAAAGAATTGGTGACATTCTATGGTCTCTGGTTGCCACATTGCTGCTACTCGCTTTCTATGTGGAGGCCTCTTAAGACTACAGGAAGTCACTGCACCTGGCCAAGAAGTCCTGCACTTAACCGCCAGTAAAACCACAGCTTGTTATTTTTACACTTCACTCTATGTACACATTAAAAGTGTAAACCAGATAGATATGTAGTTGCTGGGACGAGGATTTTGTTACAGACTAGGCTACCTTGTATTCGCCTGAATGTCTTTAGTGCAAGATTTAAGCAACTAACTCTCTGCAAATATTTTCCCCAAAATGTCAAAGTCTGTGGCTTCCAACATAGATTTTTCAGTGTTTTCAATTCCAGAAGCCAAATAAGACTTTGAACACCATATTATATAAGAATTTGTCAATACATGGCACACACTCACTAAGAAAGATACACACCATGACCGAGATTTACAGCAGACATACTCTGACCTGCTGTTGCTGAGGAATATTGAATTGTTTCTTGACAGCTGCCTGAGTGTCATTTTTCAGTATGAATGAGGCCTGCAGATGGGAAATGAGGTTACCATGCCAACTGATGTCCCTGTTTTGAGCAGTGAATTTATAGATGGGAAATAGTTTTCTAGTTAATTACATGCTATTAAATTGAAAATCCACTTTTTATATGTGCTAAAGAAGCATTAGGCAAGCACTGATCCACTGTAGTTAAACATGGTATCCTGATCCTGAAGTTGAGCCCAACAATTGCTTGCAAAAGGATCATTCAGAAATCCCAACCCAACATTCACCTTGTTGAGAGAGCATAATAATTATAGAGTAGAAGTACATTAATCTATGTGAGTAGTGTGGATTTACTGTATATTTGCATTTTGCCTACTTTGTAACACTGTTTTAATGATTTAAAAAACACCATACTAAAAGTTGTTGCAACCCAAGCACACCCCCATATAACAACACCACCCCCAACGGCAGCAGCCTCCAACAGTTAGGATAGAGAGCCACAAAAAATTGTTCAGCCACAAGAAATGGCTCAAGGAACACGGCAAAGGCACGGCAAGGCATTGACCCAGCCTCCAAAATTGATCTCCAACTGATCCCAACCCAAGCAACCATCCATGAGAAGGGCCTGGGGCCTAAGCAAGCCCAATCACTGAGGTGAGAAACACTCTTCAACCATGTTATGAGTGTTGATGTTGCATAGTTTGTCCACCAGAGGTGACTCTGCAGCTTCCCTGTTGGTACCACAAACACAACAATCAGCTGATCTGAGCAGAGTCGGGGAGAGCATAAACGAGTAATCCACGACTTGTTGTAACAATAAAATTCAATTCAATTTTCAATTGAAACTTTTTTATTCTGTTTCCTGGAATAAAACAAATTTAGTTTTAAATTGCATTGTCATGTTATCTTAGTAAGCACTCATAAAAACTACAGATAAAAAATATCAGGAAAATCTGTTTATGTTTTGTGTGTCTGAAAGAAAAAACTATCGGCCGATATTTTTAAATCGCCATATATCAGTATTGGTCTTAAAAATTCTATATCACTCTGGCTCGAGTTGAGTGGTTAGATGCTGTCACTAGAATGGCCATTTTTTGTCTTCTTTGAACTAAGTCTGTACAAGAAATTGGTAGTCGCTTGGTAGTCTTGCTTGAGAAAATCTGTGACTAAACTTCTTTGTGCAACGGATTAATGTAGACATCTGTCTGAAGTCTGACTATTTTGTTTATGTGAACCATGGTCAAAGTCTATTTTGGTGAAACTGGCCCCTGGTGAAGGACACCCCCAGAGGTCCTGTGTCAATACCCTGACAGGCCAAAGTTACAATATGAGGGGGATATCTACACATTTTTAATGTTGTGGCTGATAACTGAAACCTTTCTTGCCAAATATTCTTGAGTTATTCCATGTTTGGATGTGTTATGAACTGTTACACTGAATGATGACTGATGTCAAGACTAAAGATAAGCTAATATGAATTTAATTATACTGACTCGCCTTTAATATCTCAAAAAGCCTAAGTGTTCCTGATGGAAACAGAGTTTTGTTTTGGTCTATCTCCATTTATCGTTTTCTATTTATTGTTAAAATTATCATTGTGATTGTAGTTAGGATAGTGTTAGTGTTTTATCACATTTGATTTAATCCAAATCACTCAGTCTGACCCATGAAATGGTTTGGGTTCTGTGCAGGTAAAGGGACAGTATGAATGGTAAATTTCTGAAGTGTCATGTATGTTGATGTTGTATTTTTATGCGTGGACTCCAAGATAGCGGTGATGTTAGCAACCACCTGGGATCCAAATACAAATATGTATGTATATACACTGTCCTAACATATGTAAGCATGTACATACAGACACTGGCCTTGATGACAGTATCTAAAGAGGTTAGATACTGTCTACCATTGTACTTTAAGTTTAATAATTGGGTGTGGAAATCATGTCTGCAGACTTTCCCACTGATTGGTTTTTATATCTCTCTGCTTAGGCTGGTTCTTTCTTTTCTGTGTACATACATGTGTAAAAAGAAATATAATCAGTACAGCCTTTTCTCTCACAATATTTTGCAAATTTTTGTCCCTAGTGTCAGAACTGAATTAGGGAAAAAAAAGGCTTTTAAATATGCTGCCCACATTTTCTGGAATAATCTACAGAAGGAGCTGAAATTGTCAGAACTAGTTTCTATGGGGAAGTTTAAGTCCATTTTAAAGGAAGGAAAAAGTTCTTCCTTTAAAATGGAAGAACTGAGTAACATATCATGCAGTAGTATATCAAGAGCTCTTAAAATTGCTCTTGATATGTTACTGCATATGATCTGGTTGCTGTGTTCACTTGCTTGGACTATGTGCCAGTTGTATATGTTTCTTTATGTTTTTATTTGTTAAAATCTCTACTTTCTCCTTGGCCAGATCACTCTTGAAAAAGTGATTATTAATTATAAGGAAACTTTTACCTGGATAAACGAACATTAAAGAGATACAAAACTGCAAGTACACCCCAAACAAAAAAGCCTTACTGAGGAATAGACTGAAAGATGCAACTGAAACCTTATAGGCTGTTAGATTTTATTGTCACACAATGATCTCACAAGGATGAGACTATAATGGTAGGCTTGCTCTGCTGAAATGAAAAACTGACTAAAATGGAATTGCTTTTGGTTGGTTTGTTGAACTCATACTGATTCTGTTTTGGCCATGTCATCGTGTCCTCATAGGTTGTCAAACTCTTCCTCTTAAGACAGTCCTCATCAGAGCAGAATGAGCCTGGCAGTGACAGTAATAAAGAGCTCCATCTGCGCCTGGCAGGCAGAGGCAAATGAACCAATTAAGGTCTGGTGAAGTCTCCTCTTTCACCTACTGGCAATGGCAGCCATCATCCACGTCATGATGAAAAGGAGAGAGTGCAAGGGTAATTAAATACCAGCAGGGGCTGCGGGGCAAACCTAATAACTCTCTGTAACAAGCCAATAAGAGACTTATTGCTTAAGGGCTCACACAACCCAAAGCATGTTAATAGTGAAGACAGTCACTTACTGCACACAAACATTCAGATAGTTTATAGTTCCTGAGAGAAAATTGACCTTGTGGAAGATATCTGCAGCAGCAAAGAGACAAAGTACAAAAGCCCTTTTATGCTTCTGTTTACTTGCCAGAGTGATCACGTTGGCTCTAGTCAAGCTCCTCATATGAACTCAAAAATGCTTTTCTGTGCTGAGTATAACAGGCATTATTAATTCTTAATGTAGCATGTTGCCATCTGCTGGCAACAGAATGCTTGTACAACAGTTTTCTTGTATGTTGCAATAAGCACATATTGCCAATTTTCTCTCTATTTGGAGCATCCAGGGTGCTGGACAGCACCTTAATGTGATGTTGTGAATGTAAAAAGTCCATTCATTCAATTTTATGCATTCACAACCTTCACCACCAAATGTGCACAAACAAAACCAACCAAAAAACCAAAAAACCAACAACAACAAAAAAGCAAGGAAACAAAAAAAAAAAAATATTCTTTTATCTTCAATATTGTGGGCACTAGACAGCTCCTACAATCTACATGTAGGAGGACCATATAGATTTAATATAGTTTTGTATTTTTCCATCATTTTTAAAACATTTTCAGTTTGTGTTTTCTATTTGATTTAGTTTCAGTTCATTTCCAGAGTGGATTTTCTCATTTCACTTTATTTATTTATTTATTTTTAATAATTAGTTTTAGTTGAGGTGGAGCTGCAGGTGGCAGAGGTGAAGATGCTAAGATTTTCAGTGAGAGTGTCCACAGACAGGATTAGAAATTACTATATCAGAGGGACAGCTCAGGTTTGAGGACAAATTTAGAGAGGCCACGCTGAGATGGTTTAGACATGTGCAGAGGAGGGACAGTGGATATATTGCACAAAGGATGTTGAAGATAGAGCTGCCAGGCAGGAGGAAAAGAAGATGACTACAGAGCAGATTCATGGATGTAGTGAAGAAGAACATGCAGAGGGTTAGTGTGACAGAAGAGGATCCGAGGGACATGGGTGAGATGGAGGCAGATGATCCGCTGTGGCGACCCCTAAAGGGAGCAGCCAAAAGAAGACTATTTAGTTTTAATATGGTCAGTCTGAGAAGTTCAGAATAGGTATTACGGTACCAACACAACATTTTGAATCACTCACAATTATGTAGACTTCCCAGTCTCATTAAGCACAACAGCGCCTCCTTATGGTTGTTTATGCTTAGTACTTTGATCAAGCTGAAAAACACTAAAATCAGGTGTATATTTTTATTTCATTTTATTTTTGTTCAGCTTCAAGAACAGGTTACTTACTTAAATTTACTTAACTGTAATAACTTTGAAAGGTAGCCTTGCTTTAAAAAGCTTATGCCCCACAACAGAGTGGAAACAAGATGCCCCTGCAATCTTCAGGCTGCTGTGTTTTACTATATAAATAAATAAACAAATATTAGCATATCGCATGAGTGAGCCATGAAATCTTGCAAAATATAAACTGTCATGACAAATGGAAGAGGGGAGATTTACCATATGTTCAGCATGCAGGGGAGACATCAAGCGGGATATCTTTCACAAATAAAATATAACAGCTGTGAGGGTTTGGGTAGCATAGAGTTAAAACATGGAGCGCGTGGAGGGCGTCTGCCACAGCTGCGGTTACGTTCCTACGGCAACGCGCTGAAGCTTCCTCCCAGAGGATCATGGGAAACGATTCTGGCTACTGAAGCAGAGGGAGTTTCGAAATATTTCGTGGATATATTCGGTATAACTTCCAAATACATAAGTTACATGAACATTCTCAAACTCGCTTAGTGTGAACACAACCTGTGAATCTAGCCAATATAATTGAAATACTCAGGTTAGGCTTTTTAGGACTTTGTCTCCGCACATTAGGCAAAGCAAGCTAGGTTGCTAACGCTATTTTCCCCCTCTGAACCATACCGTTAACTCTGTTGTTGTTGATGGTGGTTTGAACACCGACGTTTTTAGCTAATAATATGGCAAATCTGTATTAAGTTCGACATTTATCTTATCTTACAAAGATTTAACTGCGTTTAGGAATGATACGCATTTAATGTGAATGTTTACACTGTTGCAGATTACGTTTGTGTTTGACTTATAAAGTCTGTGTTGTCCTTTCAGTTTCGACGAACCCTCCCTGAATGCACAGTCATAAGGAAGAACTGATGCTGTCTTTCAAACATGGAACTGAAGTTGGAGGTTGTTTTGTCATCCAGCATCAAACGGAAGAAACCATGGCCGCGCTTCTGCTGGCTCGGGCAGGTGAGAATTTATTGTTAAGAAAATATATTACTATAGAAAAAAATATACTATAAGCCGGTGTCATTGCTCTTCAGGAGAAGGAGTCTGTGTATCTGTTGGGTGACAAACGGATCAGTGAAATTAACATGGTGTCTGGTCGAACCAAGAAGAGGACTCCTAAACTCCATCCTTTGCTCAACAGTGTAGTGACAATGGCTTCATCCCAAAGTGGTGAGCTTAATATGTAAACTCAAAACAAAATCTTGTCTTCAGTTCTGAGTATATGTGATCAAATGTCTTTTGTTTTTGGCTTGGTGTTCCAGGTATGTGGCTTTGTGGTCTTTTGGTCTCTGGAGAAGTGTTTCTGTGGAACCGGGATAAAGATTTGTTGAAGACTGCTGCAGGAGTCCCAGAAGTAGTTCAGATTATTACTTCTGCTCAAGGTATGTGTGTACTGTATAAAGACATGCAGGGGAAAAAGAGTTCAACTTGAATAGCATTTGCCAATTGTCAATGAATTAGTTGAATAAATCAGTTGTGGGACCTTAATATGCATCACTTGGAAAATGTTAAAGGGTTTAGTCTTGACCCGAGATGTACACACATGACATGTACCTTTTCAACCTGAATATCACTTAATTTATCTTTGCTCACACACAGTATCCAAATGCTAATTATTTGTCCCATGTCCTGTACATTTCAGCAAATTATTACATCTTAAATTTAGGATATCTGTGTATTTTCACAGGGAATTCCACAAGATTGTCCCTCCAGGTGTCATGTGACGGGACACATGTGCTATTGGTGGCCATAACTGGACAAGTTTTCCTATGGGAGTGTATAGATGTGAAAGATTTGACAGGATTGCGAGATGGCCCAGTCAAGGGACACTGGGCACTTATACAGCCCCTAGAAAATACCATCCTACCTTCTGCACAAGACAAAGAAGCATCCCAGCACACCATCTTTGTTAAGACGGAGGTCTGCTTTCTGAAGAGTATATATATTTGTGCCATGTTTAAGCCTGTGGAAGCATTTTAAAGACCTGCTCTTCATTTCTCATTTTCTAGAGGCCTTATATCTTTTTTTGTCCTCCAAACTCCCTCAGGTTATGGGTGATACCTGTTTATCAGCCTTTGTTTTCACATCTGGGAAGAAGCTTATCATCACCTGCCTTAAAATTCAATGGAAAGAAGGCCATATGATAGCAGGGTGAGTCAACACATTGCTGTGACAGTAAGGGCTCTCTCTGGGTATTATAATTAAAAGTGCATATTTTTTCTTGTAGTTCTGTGGGATACAGCATACAGTGGGCCACCAAGACATACCCCATGTCTCATCTCACGCCACCCTGCCAACCAGTGAAGTCCAGAGGGGCTTTGGTGCCAGCCTTCTCACCAGATGGCCAATTGTTAGCCATTGTCCTGAACCAGAGAAAGCCTAAGGTGAGCATCTTGTGTCTTTTATTTTTCTTTTTTTGAGTAAAAACGTGAATCAAAATGTGTCTTATCTGTTGGAATATAGGCTACACAGGTCCTCTTTGTGAGCATGCAGAATTTTGTCTCATTATCAAGTGGTCTTGGAGGATGCGGAAGTAAGAAAATGGAGATCCCCTCTAAATACATAAGGTCAGTATCCACAAATAAAAATTATTTACATTATGCAGCAATAAGTTAAACTTGGCGGCCAATTTCTCTCTAAGACTCATGACTGAACTGTATCTAAAAGAAATAAACAGCAATGCTTGATCTTTTCTGTACAAATGTGTCAAGATTCCCAAGATGTGCCATCAAGACTGCCACTACTAGCACTAAAGGGTGTGATGTATCACCCAAGGCTGTCTGTGGTTGGAATTATTTTGGGATCTTTGTTGGAATGATTGCTTTTTTTTATAAAGGCTCTTCTCATCTCATCCCTGAGTCTGCTTCTCTGTGAGGTTTTCTCATGTTAAAATAGTTCCCCATCCCTCTATGGACTAAGTGCTTATTAAAAGGGGCGGCTGTGGCTCAGGAGGTAGAGCGAGTCGTCTACTAATCGGAAGGTCAGTGGTTCGATCCCTGGCTCCCCTGGTCTGCATGCCGAAGTATCTTTGGGCAAGATACTGAACCCCACCTTGCCCCTGATGCCCCGATTCATCGGAGTGTGAGTGTGTGTGAATGTTAGTACTTAACACTTAAGTGTAGATAAAAGTGCTGTATGAATGTATGTGTGACTGGGTGAATGTGGCATGTAGTTAAAGCGCTTTGAGTACACAGAATCTGAGTAGAAAAGCACTATATAAGTACCAGTCCATTTACCATTTACCATAAAAACAGCTTCTTCCTGAGGGCTGTGAGCTGGACCTTACACTCTATGTCACAATTTGTCTGCTATTTATTTATTTATTCATAATTGCACTATCCAACTCAAACAACTTAACAATAGCCAGTTTAATAGTTCTTTGTCCTTTTTATTCTTTTTATTTATTCCATATGCTGCTGTGTAAAAGACTGCTGTCAAAAAGAGTTTTGTTGTATAAAAATGTACAATGACAATAAAGAATCTATCTATTTAAAAGAGAAATTATGTCAGCTTATTTATAACATTGTATAGTCTTAACCATAATATGTAAAGTCCTTAATTTGTAAATTACTTCTGTTGTGATTTGGTGCTATATAAATAATTGCATATCTTTTCTTTCAGGTCCTACTGGGTGGGCTGTGTCAGCTGGTCCCCTGGAAGCCTTTTCTTAGCCTGTGTTTTGAAGAGAGGCTCCCTTCTTATGTTGCCTCGCCTTGGGGGTCTTCTCACTTTAACAAGCTCTGGTTGCAATGTTGACTTTGGGCCAGCACACTTCCTACCCCTGCACCCTCTCGTCACCTATCGGTATACTTTAATTAAAGGCCGTCATGCTTGTCACATATTAGTGCATTTCAGAAGTTGTTGATTCATTTTGGCTTATGTTCTTATTCTTTATTTTTGTTTTATTTTTTTCTCTTTGTGGATCTCTCTGCAGGCCACCCATGTCTACAAGGAATGGTGAGGCCTCTTTGTCCAGCTCCAGTATGTCTGTGCGGGATGTCATGAGGCAGCGGTATTCTGTGACCTGGCATCCACGATTGTTGTATCTCATTGTGTCTGATGGCTACATGGCCACAGTTATGAGGGTGGTAGACAGGCCTTCTCCTGCCATGTTACTGAAAACACTTCTGAAGGACACGAGGAAGGATCTTGAGAATGCCAGCCAAATACTAGATAAATCACAGGTGATTAACCAGGGACATTTAGAAATGCTATTAGTACTCCAGACATTACAGTTGACTCGTATTTTTTATTTTCAGATTCATGTAAGGGCATGGTTGGACTCGGTATCCTGCTTGAATCCGGACAGCAACCTAGATGAGTTCAACCCCACTGGTACATGTCGACCCAACACCACAAGCTCTGTCATTTCAGCAGCCACAAATGGATCCACTTTGCCTCCGTTTCTCCTGGACCAGCAGACATTGGGTGGCACAAAGGAACTTCTTGAAAACATACAAGTCAGTCACATAGTGTTAGACAGAAATTTCTTGTTTTAGACGAGGTGACACTGAGTTATATTGTGTCATGACTGCTGTATAAAATTGTGTCTGTTTTAATCTGCTGTGTGTGTGTGGTTTCCTAGGCTGTCTTTGAAGATGACTCAGATCTAGATGGACTTCCTGCCGGTTCTCATGTGGAAGATGGTGGCCGTTTGGAGTTTGCTTCAATGTTTGACACCCTCCGTGCCCTGGACCCACACACTGACACTGCATTTGTTACTGGCCAAGATTATGAAACAGACTCTGTTGAAATGGAGAGGAAGACTCTTCTTCACCGTGAACTTGGGAAGATCCAGAGTAGACTGTTAACTGCGTGGGCTTTTGGCATCTCTCTGGGAAATGCAGTGGAACACAGAGCTCCTCTGCTAAAGCACACCCTCTGCTGTGTGGTGCGATTTGCTGCCTTACTCCATTTGATCCCCAACTCTGTTATCCGTACAGGAGAAACTAATACCTCACCTTTTACTTGCCTCTTGCACCTCATCAAGTCCCTTTTTTCTTTCCTTTCCTGGGATGGTGTTCATTCAGATGGGCCACACTGCTTGGGGCTGGCGGTGGAGTTCACCAAACAGATAATATGCCTTATTCTGACCCCTCACCCTGACTCCAGCCACACGACTCAGTGTCACTTATCATCTCAAAGTCTATCCAGAGTCCTGCTTATCTTGCAGCTGGTCTCTGATTCTCTTGACCACACTTACTGCTTGCAGCAAAGAACTGACTGGTCCTCTGGAGAGAAGGGACCTACTTCACAGCCACCAGAGCTCTGGCCTTCAGATGTATACCATGTGCCTCAGCTACAGGATAAAAAGGAGGAGAAATCCATTTTTGTACATCAAGCTCAACCTGTTCCTCAGCGACCATCCAGCAGGTAGGAGCAGTCTCTTTCTATACATCAGTGATTATAAGCAAAGGATTAACGCACCACCAGGTGCCTTAGCCACTGCATTTCATGTCATCCTTTGAATGTAAGGGTGGTGATTTATTATTTATTTATTTATTTATTTTGGACAGATTGCTGGGAGTGTGGCAGCTGGTGTACGGTGTCACCAAGCAGTATAAGGAGGAACTAAAAAGATTTAAAGGCTGTGATGGCTGGAACGAGGAAGACCAACATTTGTCTGTCATCATGTCCCAGATCCAGACAGCTCTGCAGGCCATGGGAGAAAGGCTAGAAGAGGGTCCTGCACTGATGAGTTACCCAGGTATGAAATAGAATAACTATTTATTCACCTATGGCTCTGATGCCAGATGCAGTAAGTAGAAAAATAAAAAGTGATTTTTGGAAACAAATATAGTTCAGTTTTATGTATAAAAGGACAAAATAAACCAGTCACAGGAGTAGGATGTATTTTATGGGTATTGTTGTTTAACTTAAAATTTATCCCATGTCCTCCCAGCTGAACATCTTTTCCTGTGTGGCGTGTACCCAAAAAGTGCAGATGTGTGGCGGTTACAAATTTGTCAAGAGAGTAACAAAAGTAAGAACCATTGCTTCGGTTTTTATGGCTAAGTTCCTGACTACATGGTCGCAATCAGTTTGAAATAATTGCTAATTATATGCCTCTCTGTTAGGTTGTGATCGTAGTGTCTTCCAGCAGACACGGCTTTGTCTGGCTCTCCTATATAGTCTGCTATCACAGTACCAACTGAGAGAGGCCCAGCAACTGGGTGACCACATGGCGCAGTTGATACTGCACAGGGCTCGACAGCAGAAGGAGAACATGACCTCCAACACCTCATCTTTGAGTAAGTTTATAGAATCATCATGTAAGTATGTAGCTTCAACATCAGAGACTTGATAATAAATAATTTGGGAAGTTCATCACTCACAGTCCAGTACATGAAGTACATGTGAGGTTTGTTTTTTATTTATTGTTAGTAACAGGGATAATGATGATTGTGTAACATTGGAAATGTGCTAATTGGAGGCAGAAGGTCAGTTCACTGGATTAGATTAGCCTTTAGAACAACAGTGAAACAACATCCAAGAATAGAACAGAGGAAAGTTAGCAAAATATGAAGCAGCTAAACAAAGGATAAGAAGTTAAAAGAAGTAAAGCAAGCAAAAGCGGAAATAATACTAGCAATTACTACAAAACTATTTTAAGCACACCATACAGTTGAACAACAGATGACGAGAAGAGACACTATCTGATAAATAGACCGAAGACCAAGAAAATGAGGACAATCAAGGCATGCATTCAGTAAGTACATATGTGATAGAGGGTCTGATTACATTTAGCAAAGATTTGGGGCAGTAGTGTACCTTCTTGTTCTTGATGTGATGTATCACACAGTTACTGCAGTTTTTTCTGTGACCACATTATGCTGCATGCAGTATATCATAGTATATTACCTCATACTTTAAAATAAGCAGCATGCACATAAAAAAAGTTGTTAGCATGAAATATTTCGATTTGACATTCAGATACATCACACTGTCTAGAAGACCAGGCTTTAGAGCTGCAGAGTTTACTGTCTGCCTTTATTTCTCATAGACAGGCAATGTGTTATGGTCTCTCAGAGTAACTTTAAAAAGTGCTGTCTGGCCACATTGGAAATCCGATGTGTTTACCGGAGTTCTTAATGAAACCAGCTGCCAAAGAGGCATAGAGGAATGGGGATACAGAAACACGTTTTCATACTGTTTCTCTATAGAGACATTGATAGTGTTTTATTGGGCTGTACACACAAAGTGTCATTAATAGTTGAGTACCAAATGGCAAAAAAAAAATTAGCTAGAAATAGAAGTACATTTCACTTTACTGTCATACCTTTCCGAAGGGAGTATTAATGTCAGATATTGGTGGAAAAACTGACTATCTGACATATAGTTCAGACAAACCATAATTCCACCTTAACTGGTTATATACAGAGATAAAAAAAACCAAAAAAAACGAAGCCACTGTCAAGAGAAGACCTGTTATTTATTGTCTCTGCTTTTATGCCCTGCAGCAGATTGTCTTCCTTGCCCGTGGCTGCCAATGGACCTTCACAGTGATGCTGCCTTTGCAGTGGTTCAGACCCTAGGGAGATTCATGGCCTCTTACTTCACCAACCAACCGCTCTTCATCCTGCCCCCTCACAATGTCGCAGTCCTGCCTCCACTACATCTACCTCATGGTGTGTTGACAACTTACTTGTCAGTTAAAAAGGTGATTTCTTCATGACATATTCTTTATGGTAATATGCCTTTTCTCAGCCCCCAGTGTTGAGCGTTTGGTGCCGCTGTGCCAGGAGGAGGTGGCTCGAGCAGTTCGACAGCAGCATCTTTCAGAAGTATGGACAGTGGACTATGCTCAGGACCTGCTCCTGCTAGGGGGTCTACTTCCTGAAACTGTGTGGTTGGCTTATCATCTGGGGGACTGGAAGACAGCAGTGTCTCTGAGCCTGGCCTATTCCAGTTACTGCACCGACCATTTCGACTTCACTCGGTCAGTTTGAAAGCATATAATCAATAGGTAGATGGCAGTATGGTTAATGTTGCTAGAATATATTATATTCAAGTCTAAACTTTAATCGTTGTGTTCTTTTTTCCTTCAATGTGACATGTTTAATGACAGGTTCAGGAGGAGAGAGCTCCACCTGCCAACAGTTTTAGAACCAGAAAGCATTTTTCAGGCTGAGTTGGAGTGTCTTCTTGGCAACAAGACTGACTCCCAAGAATGCATAGATATAGATGCTGACAAGAGCTTTTCAGGTTTGTGAGACCTGACTTCTGTAAGATGATCCCAGTGCACATAAAACCCTTTAACCTTCCTCTCTGTGTTGTGGTTTTCTGTTTTTCTTAGATCCTTTGGAAGGAGATGACTGGGACTTATTACAGATCTCCATACAGGAGATTCTGAAGGCTTCAGTCATGGCAGGAGTGAATGTTATGTCTTCACCCTTGTCTTCCTTACTGGACAAAGCCAAAGACCTGTGTTCTTCCCTGCCTACCTTGGTGCCCAGTGAACTGTATCTTCCTTCCCCACCTCTCTACTGCCCACAACCTTCTCCCAACACACAGGTACATTAATAGAAAATCAGTGTTTACATACAGTATATCCACAGATAAATTCTGTGCTAAATGTTGTGTGTGTCTCATAATTAGGACCAAATAGGGACAGGGGGGCAGTTTGCAGAAGTAACATGTCGACACAAAGTGTCTGTGGATCTCCAAAGGTTAGTGTTGCTTCTGAGATCTGGTCGATGTTGCCGTCCTGCTGCTCAGTGGTACATCAGCCATCTGCGCCGTGCTAGACACCTACTACATAAGGTATTTCTTTCCAGGGTGAGGCTTGGAAATGTTGCTAACAGAATCAACTTTTATTAGTCTTAATGAAGGACTGAGGTCGTTTGTTAGTAGAATGGTAGTTAACATTTTCACACCTTATCTTTTATCAGATCAAGAAGAAATATTCCTATCCATCTGCTGCTGAGGAGGAAAAGGCTTTCCCAGATGGACTGATGAAATTCATCACTCGTAGTGGATTTTTCAGACGGGGGCCTAATAATGACGGTCACCTGGACCCTGACGCCATTCAGACTATTGGTAAGATGCTACTCATAATGAATTGTGGATATCATTGGTATTTATCTAACTTCAGATGTTCTATATTAACCATATTTCTACCACAAGTTGTTTTCAGGGAGATGTGTGCTTTATGCTGGATGCTTCATGTCAGAGACCAGCTCTCCATATGCTGCAGGAGATATCAGGCTACCAGAGAGCATGTTGGAGATGAACAGGTATTATATGATTTGAGAGTGAATGTACAGTTTTCTTTAGCCACATATGCCCTCTAAATGTTCCTGTTTATTTATGCTCCTCAGATTTCTGGTGATTTAGAAGTGAATTCTGCCTGCATTGATGCTCTCCGCTGGGCCTGTCGACTTCTGCCTTTCTCTTGCTTCCTCAGTGCTGAGGAAATTCTTCAGGACATACTGCTCAGCCTCATGTCTGAACTACCTCCTGTGTCTCTGGTGACAATCCCTTGCCTATTTACACATTGTATATTGTGGCAAAACACACTGACCTCCAGTGAATATATTTTTCATCCTTGGTTTTTCTTCTTCTTCTTAGGTGGCAGACACACTGGTACAAGCCTTCCCAGAGGAGAAAGAGTCTGTCAGAGTCCCTTTGAGAGAAAAGTATAACTCACTGCTGCAGAGGCTGAGACAATGCAATGTTCTTGGTACAAACACTTCTTTTGTTTTAACTTTTCTTTATTTTGTGAGAAGGCTATATTTTATTACTGATGCCTCATTTTTAAACTATTAACATCTGTAGAGAATGAGAAATCCTTCAACTTTTTTCTGTTTTCTGAAACACCAGTTATGATGGCCCTAATAACAAATCATTATGGTCTTTGAAACAGGTCATAATAGTAGTCTATGAACTTTGATTCCTGCTGGTTACACATGATGGCTGCATGCTAATTTTCTCTGCATCATCTGATTTCCAGAAGGGGCAAAAGAAGAGGGCGACGAACTGATGATGATTCTCATTCAAGACAAATACAGGCAAAGGAGGAAACATCTGGCACGTTTGCAGAGGCACTTGGCCCCCCTTGTGCTCAATCTGTGGGAGAAAGAAGAAGAGGAGGAGGACAGGGAACATGGGATGGCTGTGTTAGGGCAGCTGTCACTGGGTACAAGTCTGAGCACCAGCACGATAACTGACTATGGGTTCCCCTCAGTGCGCAGTGATGGTGACACAGCAGAGGATACATCCGGGGCGATCTCTCCCGAACAGCATTGCAGAGCCACGACCAGGTAGGCAGTGTGAAATAGTATCATTCTGATAGTATTAGTCTGAGGTGTTGTGTATCTTGAGTTGTGGCTTATTTTGTGCTCTTTTCAGAGTCAAAATAAAAGAAAACCTAAGAGAACGAGAACATGCAAAGAAGACTGCTGTTAAGATTGAAAGTGTGATTCAAGAAGAGAGTCACCAAGGCAGTGCCACGCAGGATGAGGAGCCCTCCCCACCAGTGGTCGGGACCTGGGAGTTTGAGCTGGAGGATGAGGAGTATCTGAATTTCCTGGAGCTCTTCCTCAGCTATGTGCTAGAGAAGGATAGTACCGATGGCGGGGACTCTACTGGTGAACTTCCTTTGCTGAAGGGCTACTTCTCTGAGCTGAGGAAGAGGGAGTTGCATTCTCTCACCTTTGACGTGCTCACCACCATACATCGTCGTCAGAGAGATGGGCTCAGTCCAGCGAGAAAACACCCGGGCATTGACCCACCAGTGTTCAGAGCTGGCTATTGCTACAAGCCTGTAAAACACAGTACAACACCTGAACTGCAAACTTCCTCTGTCTGGAGTGAAACCCCCATAGCCAGGAGTAACCTTTCTGTCAGCTCTCATCCTGGACTGAGAACAGGGAGGCAAAAAGGTTTGTTTGGCCTCCAACAGCAAAGCAGTGTGCCTTTAGACCAAAGAGCAATGGGAGGCCTTTCTGGTCATGAAACTAGGCCTATTCAGAGTGCCTTAACCACAGGGCAGCCACCAGAGAACTTCATATTTGGTCCCTCTGTGTCTGTGGAAGCTGTGACTGAATTGCAGCAGGGCTTGGATCCTAAATTAGAAGCTCAGTTTCCAGAACTGGGCAGGCTGCTGGAGTGGATGGTACGCTGGGCTGACAAAAGAGTGCTACTAGGACATCATGGTAGAGTGAAGAAAGATAAAGGAGGAAAAGCTGGGCGAACAGCAGATGAAGGAGTAGTGATTCGTGTCAGAGCCTCAGCACCTGCCATCCTCACTTCCCTCAGTTTGCTGGAGTGCAGGTACACTGCTCTGCTTGGGGCTGACTGCTATAGTGCCCACATCCAAGTTCCAGAAATGCAATGGACTGTAGCCCCTGTGCTACAATCTGAGGTGGAAACAAAGCTCGAGAGAGAAAGCAGTGTTGATACAGGCTACCCTGGATCAGCTAACACTCCCATCACTGGTCTAGATCACAATCTACAGCAAGGAGAATTATCCATGTGAGTGCCCCATGTTTTATATTAGTCATATAATTACTGTATTAAACAAGCTGAAAACATTCATAGAGGAAGTCTTTATCGAGCTAGCCTGTGCTCATCAGTCAATTGATTTGGGATTATAAGTGGTCAAGTGAAATCTTGTCAGATAAGTCTTGGTAAATTTATAAAACTGGGTTGTGTGTGGTCGGTGCTTGTGTGGGCTGTCAGAGAATGTCTGCTTTCTGTAAGCTAAAGTCTTAAAGCTGCTTTATGTATTTTATTATAAAGGTTCAGCTGCTGCTAACCAGCTGTCCCTGGCTACTCCTGTCTTGCGTTTCCCTGCGTGTTGCTGTTGTGTTAGTCCTCTGTGACATTTAGTTCCCTCTCCAGCGAGTCTCTCTTACTTTCTGTCTTGCAGTGGTTCTCGTACAGATGATCCAGAAGAGCTGACAAGTCACAGGAGTGCTCTTCCTACTGTCCAGAATCAACTGACTTTTGATGCTCAGCAGAGACCGTCCAGTCCACTACAGCCATCTCTCGATGACTTAGATGTCACACCTGAAAAAGACTGTATGATACTAAATTATATAATATCATGAAAGTTGCTGTAATGCTTTTTTTTCTAACAGAGAATACTAATTGATTTCTTTCATATTTGTAGGCAAATATATTAGCAGTGAGGGCTTGGATGTGTTGTCTTCTGGTTCCACTGGAAACATCTGCACACCTGAAACAGTTAGTATTCCCAGTTAATATTCCCAGTCTTCATATCTTGTCAAAAGACAATATAATTGTTGTCTTTTTCCTTTTCAGAGTTTAAAGCTTGCAGATCTGGACTACTCAGAAAAAGGTGAAGATGTGTCCAGTTCCACCTCTCTGTAAGTTTTACATTTAAAATTAAGTACTTTATGTATAATGGTGACACTGTTTTTCACCAAGGAGAGCTTTTACTTTGGCAATTTGTATGCTCAGTAATACATGTTTCTTAGACATTTATAAATTTTGTTGGTGTCTCTGCAAATCTAAGTATACAAAATTATTGGTGAAATTTCTTGTACAGTCATGCTGGAAGCCTACAAGAACCTCCACACCCAGAGCCTCCTGCTCCTGCCACTATCCAGTCTAAGGCTACAGTCCAGGCAGAAGTTTCTGATTCAACTGGCATGCTGCTCCCCAACCCAGCTGTAGTTCCTCCAAGACTTCATCCACAAACCTCCACAGCTAGTGGACCTACTGCAGATTCTACAACCTCCAATCAGCCATCGACCACACAGATTCCACCACTGAGAGAGCGTCTGGGTGAAGACTTATTCAGATTGGTTCAGGTAAAAACAGACTGACCAAAAGGAAAGGAGTGGATTCAAAAGATTAACTTTGAACTGAAGTTATTTGTCCTTTTATTGTAGCATATCAACTACATGAGTCTGAGGGAGGTTTTGGGAGCTTCATTTTCCAGCCTACAACTTGCCCAGCAGAGTACTTCTTTGAGCCACCCAGACGTGAACTCCTCACACCCTAAAGTGGCATCATCTTCCACTACCAGATTCATCCCTGAACCAAGTGGCTTACCCATTCAAACTACCATCTCTGAGGCACATCACATACAGGCAAATTCAGGATCCATCAATGCCCAGTTCAGTCAGACCCCTGCTTGCATGTCTGCAGGCCAGCCTGCCATGCAGACAACAGTGAAAACTGATCACTGTTACAACAATAGGAGTCTACTCTCCAATACCAGTGGTGTTGGTGTAAATCATCAGGTAAGATAAGATAATATATGCTTTATTTATCCCAAAGTTGGGGAAATTCCTTAATTGCCTAGGTATTGTGACAGACTGCTTTTCTGTGTAAACAGTACTTGAAACACAATGAAACCAAGTTTGAAACAAGTTCTCTTTTCTTCAGGAAATACAGGCACTCTCTGTCCAGGCAGAGTCACCAGACATTCACCTGAGCGAGAGCAGGAAATTAATCCCCTCCTCCAAGGGGCTTCTGGCCACCACAGACACTAGTAATACTATTCACACTACTCCTGTGTTGCAGCCTTCTAATATTAGCAACCAAACTGAGTCTGCTCCCCAGTTTTTGGGCCTGAAGTTACTTCAACTCCATCGTCCTCTGTTGCCCCAGCAGAATGCCCCACACTATCCTCAAATGCCACAGACACTTCTTACTTCGAATCCTGCAACCTCAGAATCCCATCAGTACAAATTTAAACACAGTGACCAAATCACCGTAAAGAAAGCAGGCGGGTCTTCAGTTTCAAAAAGACAGCTGAATTTTAATCCTCTACATGATCCTCCTCCCAGGAACTCTCAAACTCAGATTTGGCCACCAGAACCATCCAGAAGTCAAGAGTTCTCGCTACTTCCTCCTGCTTTTCCGGCTCACACACCTGCAGCAATGCAGGGCCTTCGCCTGCTACACTTTCAGTCTGTTCCACAAAGCAACATCACCTTCCCCAAACTGTCTTTACCATCTTCTTCCAGACCTTCTCCTGTCATTGTAGCTCCAACTAGAGAAGCACCTGTGATTAAGCTTCTGCATCTTAAGTCTGAACCAAAAATGGTAAGGAGTGCTTCACAAATTTCACAATTTTTAAATTTGGTACTACTGTATCTTGTTTAACTTATTAGTAGATATCTATCCCACAGATGTTACCTTTGGCTGCTCCTTCAACACACATGACCCGTCTCTTCTCCATGGAAGAGTTGACTAGTTCAGTGATCAGAAACCAGAATGCCGAAGAGGCTCAGCTGCAGTTACTTAGAGTAGACCCATCTACTGAAACAACTCGAAGGGCTCCTACATCTTCCACCTCTAACTCCAGCAAGAGGCAATCATATTAGTTTTGGTGTTAGTTTCCCTTTTATTTAGTCACTAATTGTTTTACTCATGCACCATTTTGTGTTCTTTCTAGGGTGAAGAGGAGAGAGGAGAAGGCAGAGAAGGCAAGAAAAACAGAGGTCACATTCAGACCAAATGAGTCTATCATCCCTAAAGAGGTAGAATGATATTAATTCTAAAAAGCATTTTGTACTTACAGATATTAAGTTGTACCACTTTCATCAGGTGCTTACTTCATTATGTATTTAGTCAGCAGATGTGCCTGTGAATGAAGAGCCTGCAGCTGCTAAAGAGATCATTCCCATTCCACCTGGTTAGTGTCAAATGCATCCCAAACTACACAACACAACACTTAACATTTACAGGGATAAACATGTACTGTGTATTTAGTAGGTTTTGATCTGAACCTGAACCCTGCATATTTGCAGTTAATGTACTCTGAATTCTTCAGTTTCAAATTTCTTCAGTTTTCAAATTTACTAAATACATTGTCTATTCAGAAGAATTGCTGCCTTATTATTCATCATACAATCTAGAATTTAGAAGAGTATCACTGCACCGGTGTAGCCACAAGGGGCCACATAATGTATGCATTTCTTTTGAAGTGTTAGAGGGTTGGAATTTTTGTCTGATGCTCATTAAAAAAATCCATTGTCTGAACTCACAAATAAATTAATGCTCTTAAAAGTTTTGCTGAGAGAGAAAGAGGAGATAAAGGAATTCTTCATCAAATGATTTGGGTGGCTGTAGCTCAGGAGGTAGAGTGGGTCGTCTACCAGTCAGAAGGTCAGTGGTTTGATCCCTGGCTCCCCTAGTCGGCATGTTGAAGTATCCTTAGGCAAGATACTGAACCCCACGTTGCCCTCGATGCGTTCATCGGTGTGTGAGTAGGTGTGATGGTTAGATAAAAAAAACTTGTTTGTGTGAATGGGTAAAGCGGTTTGAGTGCTCAAATTGAGTATAAAGGCGCTATATAAGTACCAGTCCATTTATTGTATTATGTTCGATATGAAGTTCTGTTGATCTGCTTTTTTTTCAATTCCCAGGGTCCCTCGACTCACTGACCGGTCAGAGATTATTGGACAAGGTTACATCCACTTCAGCTCAGCTCCATGCTTTTGCTTCCACATGTAAACGACCCCCAGAGTGCCATGATGCTTTCACCAACACAGATCCAGGTGAGTTAAAGTTGGGGTTAGAGTTTAAACAGTGTTATAACGTTATTATACATTTGTTGCTTTTATTTGTAGTTGAATGAAATTCTTTCAGCAAGTTTACCTTATTTTTTGATTCATCACAATTAATTAGCGCGCAAGACAAAACACGGAATCAGAGTGAGTAATCTTACAATGTATTCTTTTTCTTTCAGCTTGTCCTCCTAAGCTTGTGGATAAAGCCATATCTGTCCAGGCTAACAGCCCTAAATGTAAGTTGATTTTTAAAATGCAGCATCAAAGATGTTCAGCATCAGACTGTTTTTTTTTTTTTTTTAACATGGTAGGATTGATTATATCAAGAGTTAAAAACTCTCTCTCTCTCTCTCTCTCTGTGTGTGTGTTTGTTTTCTCCATCTAGCACAAAATTCTGGGAATTTCCAATTCACTGTTCAGGACACAGAGGAGCCAAGACAGGAAGGAGAGAAGGTTTTGGTAAGAGCCTTGATATACACGGTGGATTCACCAAATAAAGGAGCACTGCAATTTTTAGCTGCAATAAATTGTGCTTTTGGATTGTAAAGCTATGTCTGAATACATCAGTACAGTTAGTGCTTTTTAACAGCAGCCATTTGAACAGGTAGGTAAACACAGGTGTTTCTAGTGAAGGTTTGTTTATATAAGAACTCAGCCTAAATGAATGTGAATTGTAACATCTGTGTTTACCCTCTATTTCATGTCAAAATGGCTGCTGTGAAAAAGGGTCTGTTATTTCCTGAATAAATTGAGTCTTTTCAGAATCATTGCTGCCTTATTATCTATCATATAATCAAGAAATAAAGGTATGGCATGTCTTTTTATGTAGTCACTGTAGTGTCTTAAGTTCTTATGTACATTAATGGTGTATGCACACATTTTACCCCTTTGATTGGATTGCAGCAAGGGGTTACTTAAAGTAACGTATTTTATTTATTTATTTTTTTATTGTATTGCAGGAACTGGGTGGCCGGCAGTTCATAAGTGTCTTAGATCTAGAGGAAAGGAGGCAGCATCAGGATCTGCTGCCGTGTCCCAGCCCAGGAGCAGAAGACGTTCCTTTCATCCGCCCTTCTTCACCTACTTCTGCTCAGCTTCATGTTCTTGCAGCCTCTGTTATCAGGGGTTCTGCTGTTGCTGCTGATCCACAACCCTCAGTCACAATTCCAGAGGATCTCCTGAAACCCACGACCCAACAAGGTCTTTATATGCAATTAGATTGAAGGTTTTAAAAAGTTATGTTTACTGAACATGGTCATGATGTTGTTAAAGCACACCACTACTGGTATAATCTGTTCTTCTTCCGAAAATCTTTGTATATCCTAGATATTTCTGAGGAGCCCCCTTCACACAGGCACATTGAGCCGAGCATGGTTTCAGAGAGAAACACTCCACAAAACAGTGTGATGGTTGATCGTTCTGACTCTGAGATCCTTCAGGCTATAAAGACCCAGAGCACTGAACCACACAGAGCCTCCTCCTCACCTCCTACAGTATGGTTCTCCTCTCGCCTGACAGAGCTGGATGCCCAGTTGGCCGCTCTACAGAACATCGCAGATCATCTGGAGAAGGACTTCTCAAATTCCAGGATGGTACAAAAAATGTTTTGTAATTGTACTCCGTGTATTTTAAATGTCACCTGAGTTAACAAATTGAATTCTAAGGCTGACACGTTTATGTAATGGATAACTTCTTGTTTGTCCTGCTGTGTCTCTGCGTAGCTGGTTAGCACTATTGAAAAGCTCAGCCCAGACAAGACTCCTTATGTGAAAACTACCACAGCAGTAAAGAAAACTGTCAGACTCACTGTCCCTAAGAAAGGTAGGACCTAAAACTGTTCAACTACAAGTTCATCTCAAAAAAATTATTCGAACATAAAAATATTCATTTTTTTGCAATTTAATTCAAAAAGGCAAACTTTCATATATTTAATAGTCATTACACATAAAGTGGAACATTTCAAGCCTTTTTTTTTGCTTTAACTTTGATGGTTATGGCTTATAGCTCATGAAAATCAGAAATCCAATATCAAATTATTAGAATATATCCTAAGATCAATCAAAAGAGGATTTAAAATACAGAAATGTCCAACTTCTGTAAAGTATGTTCAATTATGCACTCATCTTGGTTGGTGTTCCTGTACCACAAATTTCTGCATCAGTGTGGTGTGCCATGGAGGTGATCAGCTTGTGGTGCTGCTGAGGTGTTGAAGTTCAGGTTACTTTGATAGTTGCCTTCAGCTCATCTGTATTTTTGGGTCGGGTGTTTCTCATCTTCCTCTTGACAATACCTCATAGATTCTTTATGGAAATCAGGTCAGGGGAGTTGGCTGGCAAATCACGCACAGTAATAACCTGGTCAGCAAACCAGTTTGTAGTAGTTTTGGCATTGCGGGCAGGTGCTAAGTCCTGCTGAAAAAAATCAGCATCTCCATAACACGGATGACATGGCGCCCCAAATAATCACGGACTGCAGAAACTTCACACTGGACTTCAAAGACCTTGGATTCTCTGCCTCGTCACTCTTCCTCCAGACTCTAGGACCTTGATTCCCAAATAAAATGTAAAATTATACTTTGATCTGAAAAGAGGAATTTGAACCACTGAGCAAATGTCCAGCTATTTTTCTGCTTAGCCCAGGTAAGATGCTTCTGATGTGGTCTCTGGTTCAGGGGTGGCTTGATATTAGTAATGTGACAGTTGTATCTCCTTTCCTGAAGACACCTGTACGTGGTGGCTCTTGATGCACTGACACTGACCTCAGTCCACTTCTTGTGAAGCTCTCCCAAGTTCTTGACTTGACTTTTTTTGACAATCCTCTGAAGGCTGCAGTCATCCCTGTTGTTTGTGCACCTTTTCCTGCCACACTTTTCCCTTCCAGTCAAATTACCATTAATATGCTTCCATACAGCACTCTGCAAACAGCCAGCCTTTTCAGTGACCTTCTGTGGCTTACCCTCCTTTTGGAGGGTGTTGATGATTATCATCCCGACAAATGTCAAGTAAGCATCTTCCCCATGATTGTTGTAGCATGTACTGAACTAGAAAGAGATGTATGGTATTTTTATTGTTTGAATAATAATTTACTCAAACTTATAATGAAATATTCTAATAATTTGAGATACTGGATTTCTGATTTTCATGAGGTTTTTCATGAACTTTCATGAGCTTAAAAGTAAAACAGGTTTGAAATATTTCACTTTATGTGTAATGAATATAGACTGTATGAATGTTTACTTTTTTGAATTAAATTACAAAAAAATAGACTTTTTCCCACAATATTCAAATTTTTTGACATGCACTAGTAATTTAAATTGAATTGCAGCTCGGTGGAAACCATATATAAAAAAACAACTCTGATAGAGTACTACAGTGTGTAGCAATGTATTGTTGTTTTAAATAATCAAATGTTGACATCAGTTATATATGGTCTGCAACAGCATGGGCACCTGATGCAGACATTTTACCAGAACTGAATACATGCCAAGAGGATGATGAAAATCAAGAAGAGGAATATGTGGTTGATTCCAGTCCTGGAAGAAAGCCTTCTTTTCATTATTCCACTTCTCACAGTCACAGAGCTGATCCTTCCCACCTTCACACCCCACCAAGTAAATATGCAATTAATTTTTTTTAAAATTACTAATGATAGCAACTAAATTTAACCACAGGCTGATTTATAATAACTCTTACTGTATCTGTCACTCTTAATGTTTCTGTCTCACCAAAATCAACTGAATTTGAGTATAATATTCTTTATTTTCTTCTCTAATAGAAGACTACTGTACCGTTTGACCTCATAGTGAATTTAGATTGTACAGTATTTGGGTACATGGTTGCTTTCAGTTATAATAAAAAAATATTCTTTCATCTCTTGCCTACAGGAATGAAAGATCAGTTAAATGAAACATTCAGGATATCTCCTGTGTAAGTTTAAGTTGCTATATTGATTTTATAACTTATAATTTCTGTTGTTGTTGCGCTTACCTTTTTCCCTTCCTCTTCCATGTTAAAATATACTGCCCTCTACCCGTTGATGTCTAGATGGGCAGATGAGAATCTGGGTCAGACTGAGCTATCCGATACAGCAGAAATCTTAGACGAGCTGATAAAGGAAGGCTATTTATCTCCGACTGACTTGGATGTATCCACTTTACAGACTGCACACCAGAGCAGGTATAGTAACTCCTAAAAATAAGTGCTACTCAAATGGCTACTTAAACAAGTGGGATTATCCCTGAGCTGTAAAATATGACCCATAGCAGGCAGGACCAGTCGCAAAGAAGCTTGATGTCGCAGAAACATGCACTTGCAGAGGAGGAGAGGAGAGAGCTGAGGATGTGGATGAGAAGGAAACAGAGGGAAAGACTGGCTACTTATCAAAAACACAGAGAGACCCTGAGAGAGAGGGAGCGCAGGCCTTTCTCTTCTTCAGCAGCAGTGGTGAGATTCAGTTGCCTTTTTTTTAGGATTTCCATCATATGTTATGCTGGGTTTTTGAAATACCTCATCCACATTGTTGTTTTCTTGCTTTCTGCAGCAATCGGCAAACAAAAATAAAGTGACCAATTGGAGAAGCACAGAGGAAAAAGAAAAGTATGTACCTTATTTATGTTGTTCATGTCTAGAAGAAATGCATCTGGATGTGTAAACTTATTTCCATTTAATTTAATAGGTCCCTGCTTCTTGAGCAATACAATCAGAGGACCCTTGAGGCTTGTTCTTTGGCCAGTGGCTTTCTCACCTCCCCTGCAACCATATTAAGCTCTTCACAGACTGAGGGTCCTCCAGTGCCCTCCACCACACAGTCTCCCTCTGCTCCTCCCTCAGGCAGCACTCACAGGTATCTTCTGTAACAGTAATTCGACCAGGATCCTGTCTCATTAAAGAATAATTGTGCTCATGAATCTTTACAGATCCAGGCATGTTGTGCATGTTCCTTGTGAACCTTTTTAAAGATTATATAGGGTGGAAAGGTTCAAGGCCCAAGTAGAATAAGGCTGCTTTCAAATATGATGCCATGAATAGATTTCAATATAGTTTATTTATCATCATCATACAAAGTGCATTAACATTTTATCTATAAAACAGCACCAATTCGCCAATACTTTTTCAACATGTTTGGCAGGAATATTTTGAAAATATTCTCCTCTATATTCTCTTCATGTAATGCCAGACTGAATTCAGGATGTTGAGGTCAGTTCTCGACACCCAGACAGTTATTATAGCCTTTTTCTTCCTGCTACATTGTATGTTTGGGGACACTTTTTGTTGAAAACAAATATTATTGTTTTTGTTGGGTAAAATTATGTTTTAGCTATAAGAGGTCAGCAGTGTCATAGCTGAAGTGCCTTTGCCTTGCTCAGCAATAAATAACAGAAAGCATACTTATCAGCGAGCGCTGGCATTCTGGTTGTTTTTACATTTATCAATACAGAGCACCCGATACATTAAAAGATGAGTGCACTTTTTATGGCTTTTTTTCCCTACAGAATTAACTCAGAACTGATGAGATGACTTATTGGGTCTTGTAAATCCAAACACCAAGAGTAACTAAAACATTTGCAGAGTATTCTACATCCATACATACACATACAGTATATAAGAAAAAAGATGGGGATCTATATGGTAATGGTAGTAATATCTCTGTCCTAGATCTTACAGCATATCTGCCAATAATAAAAGAAGTCTGAAACCCCAGTCAGGACAAACTCCACTCAGCCTCCGCCCACAGTCTGCTGCAGTGCAGGTACAGCCTTACGAGGATTACCACAGGAGACTTGGACTACATCGAGCAGGTATCATATAAGTATTAAATTAAAGGGATGTCTCACCTCTAAAATATATACACTCAGATAATTTATTATTATTTTTTTCCCAGTGACCTTTTTGCCAGGGGACCGTCTGTCTCAGGTGACCAGACGTGGTATGCTCACCAACAAAAAGAGCCAAACTAAATATCCTGCAGCAAGCCAGAGTGAGGAAAGGCGTGTTGGATACACGAGAAAGACAGGGCTGAACAGAAGTTCTTCAGGAGGAAGTGGTGTAGGAAGAGGGATCCTGAGGGGGCAGACAAGGATGGAAGAAAGAGAAGAGATGGACTGTTCAGAGTTTGGTAGGCTGCAGGACCTAGAGGAGTCGGAGTCTAACATAGTAAGAATCACATTTTAACATCTAATTTTGCAACAGCATAATCCAGCTTCTGTAAACTGGAAAATAACCTGAGTCACTCTCTAATGATTGCCTGATGCTTGAATAAAAACTTTGTTTTATATTTATCTTAAGTGATGGAAACAGCAATTTTAATATTTCTATGTAATTAAAGAAAAAAAAGATGATGTGGTTTTGTGTTAAGTTTTGTTCTTATTTCTTGTACATTTTCTCAGGCTTTGGCGGGGCTGGATGGGCAGGTTGATGTTGCCGGATCTGGTGTATCAGGGATGGACTGGCTAGACAATCTCTCTGAGAGTGCAAGCAGCAGCCTCAGCCAAATAGACTGGGAAGCTATTGAGAGGATGGTGGCTGGAGAGGAAGTCTGAGTGTCTTAAGTAAAGTAAAAACGGTGCAGACCATGCAGACACTGAAGTAGATTGTATATTGCTGGAGAAAGGAGATGTGCTGGGATTTTGTGTGCCTATTGCATATACTGTAAATCAAAAGTGTTTTAAACTGTGATGAAAATAATATATTTTATAAATTAAACATGCTCATGAGCGATATAAAATATCATAAAAGTATTTTTATTGGTTAAGTTGGCCTACAGTACATGGGATGTAATCAGTTTTGTAGTATAGTAGGTTTGTGTCATTTTTGTGTATGTGTAAAGTTTTCTACATTTGTACTTTTTTGTACATACTTTCTTGACAATAATAAAATAAATATTTTGAAGCTGTTTTCCTCTCCTTGTCTCTGCTGCCATTTATAAAGAGTTTCCCGCTGGATTACAAAAGCTTTTATGTGTTCTAATTTATGTCTGCGATCCTGCGGGTAGGTCTCTCGAGCTATGTTTAATGTTTGACTTATTAAGGGTTGGGTTTTCAGCATGTGTATCACAAAATGTGACAGATCCTCGTAGTGTTTCAAATTTGCAGGGCACTTAAAGCCTGTTTTGCAGTGGATTCGCCAGCATTTACACTAAACAAATCCCATTTTTGCAATGGGTTCAAACCCTACAAGTGTCCTAAGTTTTTCTGTAATGCTATGAAGTTGCAGCTCTTTGTTCCAAGTTAATTATTACTTTATATCTTCTTGGCAGGGTGTGTGTTTTTGTGTGTGTGTATCTCGTCTAACTGACCAAGCTAATCTTAAATCCTCCAAACAGTCCTGCAGTAATTGGCTCTAAGCCATGACGATGCAGAAGCAGACCAGCAGCGGCGCTGCGAGCCGAACGAGCACCAAGCGAACAGCAAGCAAACAAGGAGAACTTCCGGAGGTCAAAGGTAACGTTCGTATTTGAAAACATGGATCCCAGAAAAGTAGATGAAGGTAGGAACTTTTTGCCTTTGTACATCTGTAAAGTTGATACTTCATTAATTTTACACATAAATGAGCAGTTACAATAAATTTGATTGTGAGTTGTCAGCGGACGTTAGTGAAATTAATCTAGTAACACTACATTAGAAGAAATAAGAAACGTTGCTCTTTTTGCTAGCTTATTTGTTATCTTAACTTATAATTTGTGAAATGGTGATATTCGTTTACCACCATGGAGTTTGAATAGCCGAGTTGCTGTGAATAGTCACAGCTTTATTTGTCCCTTTAGTCCATTTATTCTTCTCTGTATCATCCTTAAAATAACGAAGAATTGCTATTCTTACCAATTCTAACCCTGTACGTCTCATTTAAGCTGAAATGATACAGAAATGTAAGATAACAGTCAAGGTTACACGTTTTCACGTTGACTCACATAAAATTGAGATGATGTGAAACCATGAACTTTATGAGACAGAGACATGAGACACTCTATGAACCCTTAATTCAGATCCACGGGAGAATTCCCCAACGGCGAAAATGGTAGTAGTACTAATACTTCCACGGGAAAAAAAAGGCTTTTAAAAGCCTAATTTGGGGGGCAAAGTCAGTATTTTTTTTTTTAAATCATATTTAACTGGTAAGTCTATAAAGTTCTATGTAAGCCTCAGTTGCCAATAAATTTACAATATTTTAGATAATGCTTCAAAATGAGTGCCCAGGGGTGTTGCCAAAATAGCTGCGGAGTGACGAGACTTGCCTGTAGGCTTTGGTGGAGCATACTTTAACAGTATGTTCTAATAGAGGGAGTCTGTGAACATTATTAAATACCTTAAATTCAGCAGAAAAGCTGCAGTATAAAGTTATTTAAGCCATTCTGTAAATCTGACTATATATCACCTAAATGAAGTTTATGTCTGTATGCAGCCTTTTATTGCATATTTATTGGTATCATTGAACCCTTTACATGATTATTTCTTTGTCAGCTTTCACAACTCCATAATCAGTGGTTGTGCATTATGTTTAATAATGTCCCAGTTTAAATAAAATTATTGGAGCCTGACCCGTACTGGTTTTTTCGGGCTGATATAAGATGACATATTTTACATATATACATACTGCATGTTACATTAAAAGGGAAAGGATGTTTAACTTTCTGGCCATATAAAGTATTTCAAAGTAGTCACCAACTTCACGTGAAGACACCTCTGCTCATCTGTGTGTCTTCTCTGCTACCAGTGCAGAAAGTATCATACAAAGCATCTGTCAAATTTTCTCAGACTCAGAAACTGGAACATCTCCTGTTCTTGAGGTTGTCTGGTCTACAGAGCAAAAACATAATCGAGATTGAATTACTTTTCATTTTTAAGTATTACTTTGAAAAGGAAATTGTCATTGTGGAGTAGAACGGGCAGTTATAAACGCTGTAAACAAGGCGCTAACCTCTTTTGTAACCTCAGGCAAGATGAGTGACGAAGGAGACATTTCATCTGTCATGGGATTCTCTGGGTTTGGTATGTATAGTCCAGCACACAGAAAATGTATTTTTTTTTTTTTTTTAATTTCTTGTCTGATAAAGTGACAGTTTGAGTTGTGACAGCCATAGATCAAGTAAGTTTTATTTGTACCTTCCAGGTAAAAAAGCCCGCACATTTGACTTTGATGCCATTTTTGAGCAGACCCGGCGAACAGCCATTGAGAGGAGTCAGCGCATGTTAGGTAAGTTTGTTATCACTCATAATATGATAAGCCTCTTTAGTAGTCATGATGAGTATAATTGCAGTTGCAATCATTGCATCCTTAGAGGAGCGACAGAAGGAGATACAGATGGAGGAGGAAGGGGAGAGCTCCAAGGCAGTCAAACCATCAGTCCACAGTCAGAGAGAAAAAGCTGCAGCAGCTTCTTCCAGGTATGCAGGAGTTTCTGTGTTTTCAATCTTTAACTGACTAATGTGTTACATTTGCTCTGGCTGCCAGTTTGTCTGCTCTTTGCTTTGTCAGTTTTCTTTTTTCTTTTTTTTTTTCTTCTAATTTTTAGAGTACAGAAGAGTGAGAGCAGCAGTGACAGTGGGTCAGACTCTGATTCAGACTCAGAGCTTATCGGGCCACCGGTGCCTCCTCAACATGCAGCCCAGCAGGATGATGATGAGCTCGTAGGACCACCTCTTCCACCAGGTTATACAGGCAGCACGGCTCACAGTGATGATGATGATGAAGGGGAGACGCAAGATGACAATGATGATGTATGTCTGAATTATACCACTTAAATGTAGGCATAAACTGAGATACAGCGTATTTCACATATAACTACGATCTTATTCTCTGATCTGATTGTACTTACTCTGTCTGCACAGGTGTTATCAGTAAAAGTCGGGGTATGGTGGCGCATTAGTAGTCTGCAGGTGTTATGCAGAGCTCTGCAGATTGAATTTTACCCTGTGTAGCTGTGTACTGTGGGCTACCATTGTTTGTGTATGTGCTGTTGTTGGCTCTTTAGGTTTGCCCCTGCCACATGGAAGGTAGAAGCTATAATATACAAACTTTTTTTGTAGTGAATTTAAACTGAGTCTTAAGAACAATGAAAATTGTTTTTTAGTGCTTCCTCCTCTTTGGGGTGAACTCTGTTCAAGATAAATTTTCAACCAGACAGCATTCTACTTATACAGAGAACTATTGCTGTTGGGCTCTGTGTTGAGTTGAGTTAGTTAATTTCCCTCAATCCCTTTGTCTGCATAGCCCAAGAACTACACAAATGGACAACACTGCAGGGCAATAAATATCGCATATACCATGACAGTGAAATAGCATGCACAGTTACAGGACCCAGATACTGAAGAAAGGAATTGGCTGTCATTTATATAGCACTCTTCTAGTTTTTTACTGACCACTCAAAGCACTTTAAACTACAAGCCACCTTTTACAAGAAGTAAAATGGAATTGAGCCACCAGCAATCTAATTTACACCCATGATTTTCCTACTGTGACATATCACAGTTTTGTCAGTGACTTAGAAAGGCAACAATGTGTTCTGTGTTTTAAAATCCAAACACAAGATGGCAGCAGGAGAAAAGATTAACACTTGTTAGCATTGCATTATATAGGATGAGAAGATGAAGGTGCTGCCTGTCTTGTGTAATGTTTTTGTTTCTTTATGTCAGTGACAGTTGAAACATATAATCATCTTAAATTGTAAGCATTACTAAAATGTGTGGTGATGTAGTGTTTTGTTTGTTTGTTTGTTTTTTGCAGGAAAGTAGTATTTACACTGCCTCGGCTCAGATTCTAACCTTGTACAAATATAACTTTTCTCTCAGTAATTCACCCCAGATGGCTTTTTAGTCACGCAAACTTTTAAAGTGAAATATGATATATAAACTAATGAAATGCTACACTATGATCAATGAACCTAATATAGACTTGTGTTGTTTTATCTTTTCCTTTTGCCCCAGAATCCTGTGAAGAAGATTCCAGACACTCATGAGATCACCCTGCAGCATGGCACTAAAACAGTAAGGCTTTCTAACAGCCATTGGAACCGTAATTAGAGCTGGTGAACACTTTCAGTTGACATAGAATAAAATTCTATTTTTATCATGAGCTTGTAAACAGTGTAATTCTTGTTTATGTTATGCACACACTAAAACATTTGGTTTTGGAGGTCAGTTATTGGATTTTCAGTGATTTGGGCCAAAAATAGCAGCAGTGAGCCTGTGTTACTTTTCTAGTTGTGCGAAAAGG
>VUQI01029666.1:0-16837 GCA_015106735.1 Paratilapia polleni | reverse complement strand
GCTGTAACATAAACGTGCACATTACACACCCTGTCTAAGCCTCAGCTATTAGTGTCATCTGCACAATCTTTGCACAAAAAAAAACCTTCTAGGGTTTCACAACTAAATGCGCAGTTACTGAACATGATGTGTGCTGTGTGAATGCTGGGTGTGTGCGTGTCTGTGTGTGTTTTACTAACGCGTTCACTACAACTACAAACTGAAAGAAAATTCACTTATTATTAAAGGCAAAAATGGGTGAAGCATAATTCATCTTTTCATGTCCATGTGGCAGTTAGTGATGGGAACGGTGCTTGGTTGGAGAACCTCTCCACTATCTGCTAATGAGAAATGCTGATCACGCTTGATGAGTCGCAGCCATCTGGCTGACATTGCCAGTGGTAAATTTATTTAGTTTATGATATTATTTGATAGTGTACACTCACCAGCCAGTTTAATAGGTACAAATGTTCTACTGCTTGTTAATGCAAATATATAATCAGCCAATCACATGGCAGCAGCTCAATGCATTTCATCATGTAAACATGGTCGAAACGACTTGCTGAAGTTCAAACTGAGCATCAGAATGGGGGAAGAAAGGTGATTTAAGATGGGCTGGTCTGAGTATTTCAGAAACTGTTGATCTACTGCTGATCTGAAATTTTCCCACATGACCATCTCTACGGTTTACAGAGGATGGTCTGAAAAAGAAAAAAATATCCAGTCAGTGACAGTTAATCAGCAGCAAATGTGCTTCAAGATGATAGGAAGGCAACACTAACTCAAATAACCACTCAGTATGATATAGTATGGTATAATGGTGTGGGGGATATTTTCTTGGCACATGGCCCCTTAGTAGCAATTGAGCATTATTCAAACACCACAATCTACCTAAATATTGTTGCTGTCCATCCCTTTATGACTACAGTGTACAAACATACCATGTCACAAAGCTCAAATCATCTCACACGGTTTTTTTTTTTTCAACATAACAATGAGTCCACTGTACTTAAATGGCCTCCACAGTCAACAGATCTCAGTCCAATAGAGCACCTTCGGGATGTCTAACATGTACTTTGTACTAAAATGTTTAAAGTCCTAAAGCAAAACTCCAAAGTCAAAGAAAAGCAACAACTATTGTACATGTGGTAAAGTTGTATAAATCCTTCTCCAGAGGGAGCCATGTGAAGATAAATTGCCTCAAGTGTTGCTGATTGAGTCAGCGTCAGTTGTTTCTGAAGACTGCAAGCTTGAAAAAGAAATAAAATCTGGAGGTGAGGACTTAGCAAGACGTGACCTGATGAACAGACCTCTGCATCCTGCTTCTCATCTCTACTGGAGGCTAGCACCTCAAGGTTTCATTAGCTGGAGATTCTCTGACTGAGTTGCATTTTGAGTAAAGCTAGATTTTTAAGAAAAAAGTGTGAAGTAAAAAGATGGTATTTCTACTTCTAATTGCTGCTCACCCACACATGCTGGACCTGACCTGGGGACGCTGAGCAGAGCTGAAAGACATCTCCAGTTCTTTCTGGTTTAATTTGATTGTAAAACTAATTGCAAAATATTAATTTATCATCTTTTCAACATCTGTGTTTCTTTCTCCTACTCTGGAGTTGGTACATGTTGGTACATGTGGAGCCAGTGATTTAATCTGTGTTAAAATGACAAACTGTAGTAAAACAGTCTATGGGAAGCTTGGATGATACTTATATTACAGCTAAAAAGAGAAATATTGTTTGACTTAATTTGTTGTATTTCAGCCATGCTGCCTGTATAATTTTGTAATTATTGTATGTTCTGTTTGTGCTCCACACCATGTCTTGACTCACACAAAAAAGGTCATGGTGGTGATATTATGGCAGCTTTTTAAACACTGACTGCTCTGAACAAAGTGAACACACTCAGCTGCAGGTGTCCTCAGAGTAAACGACCTCAGGTGTGGAACGTCACTCCCAGGGGGTCGAGGCGTGCATTAGCGGTTTCCCATGCAGCAGATGGCAAACCACAGACAATGAGTGGATGAGACAGATAGGCCAGGTAAAGAAGAAGGAGGGGGTCGGATGGGTTAATCTTTAATTGCTCATCTGCTGGAGGAGTGACTTGAAACCTACTCATACTTGTGTCAGTGAATGATAGGGAAGGAGTGCTGTATTTATCACGTACTAAATCATTTTGTTAAAATTCAAGACTTATTGTGTGGGGATCAGAGCAAAGCTTTCCAGATCTCAGATCCATTAGGTGAAGATTCACCTCTCCAGTGTTGACCTTAAGTAACCCCTCCCTCTCCTGTTATGTACTTTCATTGACACCGTGGAGCTTAGCAATTTACCTAAATAGGCTTACTTGTCAAACTCATCTGCCTTCCAAACTCCACCCTCACTCATGTGCTTTCTCACAGCCATGCAAACACTTAAGTTGCTTTGATTTGCTGTCATTTAGTTTGGTCATGCTTGCTGGGCTGTGAGACATCTAAATTCAATATCCAAGAGTCCTTAAAGGAGAGCTGTTTCTGTTTACTCTGTGTTGTGCTTCAATCAACAAGACAAAGGAAAGTTAGACAGACTGTCAAAAATGAGGATAACTTAAACCTATTAGCTAATTAAGTCCCCAGGATAAGCATCTTTCCAGTCAGGCAGGGATTATTTTCAAACTGACCCACATTGGGATTGTCACATGATCTCTTTCTTTCTTTCTTTCTTTCTTTCAGCGGGAGGTCCACCTTGCAATAATATATATGTATATAAAAAGCTACTTTCGGCTGCTCCCTTATTCACAAGGGGTTGGGGAATATTTTAAGTGAATATGATAAGTGACTTGTCAAAAATTACATTAAAGAGCAATCAATTATTTTAGGGGTCTCAAACCTGTGGCTCTTGAGCCACGTGGCTCTTTTGGCCATGCCCAGTAGCTCCCTGTGGCTTTGACCAAAAACGAAACGAATATGGAACATGGAAATAAACTATCAGGTCCACAGACGACATTGTGATCTGTAGTGACAGTAGGGAGCAGGTGGAAGAGAGCCTGGAGAGGTGGAGGTATGCACTGGAGAGAAGAGGAATGAAAGTCAGTAGAAGCAAGACAGAATACATGTGTGTGAATAAGACGGAGACAGGTGGAAAGGTGAAGATGCAATTAGCAGAGGTAGTGAAGGTGGATGAGTTTAAATACCTGGGGTCAACCATCCAAAGCAATGGACAGTGCACAAGAGAGGTGAAGAAGAGAGTGCAGGCAGGGTGGAGTGGGTGGAGACGAGTGTCAGGGGTGATGTGTGACGGAAGGATAGCAGCAAGAGTGAAAGGGAAGGTTTACAAGACAGTAGTGAGACCTGCTATGATGTATGGTTTGGAGACAGTGGCACTAACAAAAAGACAGGAGGCCAAACTGGGGGTAGCAGACTTGAAGATGCTACAATTTTCATCTGTTGATTTTCTAATCCTGTCCCTCCTGGGAGTGACCAGGAGGGACAGGATTAGAAATAAGTATATCAGAGGGACAGCTCAGGTTGTGATGGTTTGGATGTGCAGAGGAGGGATAGTGGATATACTGGACAAAGGAGGTGAAGATGGAGCTGCCAGGCAGGAGGAAACGAAGAAGACTACAGAGAAGATTCATGGCTCTAGTGAAAGAGGGCATGCAGAGGGTTTGTGTGACAGAAGAGGATGTTAGGGACAGGGTGAGGTGGAGGCAGATAATCCACTTTGGTGACCCCTAAAGGGAGCAGCCAAAAGAAGAAGAAGAAAAAGATATTTTAATATGTGGCAAGCATCAATGTATACAGATATATGGCTAGTCCTGAGGTCAGACTCAAACTGGCCTCTTTTTCAAAGTAGACCTAAACAAATTAATAGATATTTTCCCTCCACTTCGTGATTGTTCATTTCTGTTGGTAATAAAATAAGCAATTTTTTATTTTAGTTCTTTAATTTAATAAATGAAACAAAAACATTATTATAATGGCATTATTCTAATGAAATACAGCTGCATCCCACTGCAGTCACATGTGTTAAAACATTTTAAATGTTTACACTCATTAGTAATGTTGATAGACTAATAGGCTGGGTCACCTTCATTATGAGGCTCAAATATATTTTGCAGTTCCATACAGATTTTTGGCTGGATATTTTTTTGGCTGTAAAGATTGCCAATGTCTGAGTTAGTTAGTCATCTATGATTATATGAGTTATTGCTTTCATCACAAACATTAAAAGTTAAGGGTATTTATCAACAACAGTTTGTACAAACTCTACTTAATACATATTAAAGTGTCTAAAATCTGACTTTTTCTGTCAATACAAAATTTGAAAATTTAGTTTTTGTTTTAAACACTCAATGAACAAATTTTCTCAAACCGCTGTATCACTCCAAGTTCAGTCTAAGTTAAACTGAAATTGCCTTGTCTTGTTTAATAGGTCAGATGCTTTGGTAATTATGTGTAGATGTATCACTTAACACACGCACACTGGCGCATTTACAGTATTATGGTTGGCACATTTAACATGCTATTTATTAAGAAATGCTGGCCTGGTGGATGCCAGTACAATCAGGCAAAAACAGAGCCTTCACATAGTCAGGACACATTTCTCAGCATTTTTATTTGCATAATAAGAATAGGTTTTTGCCTTCAGGTTTTGCCAAAGCTTCGAATGAACAGCAGATTTCAACATGGCTCCATACAAAGACTCTTCTATCTTTGATGTAGACTTTCTGGACTGTGAGATGAAGACATGAATTTCAGCTTTACTTTGTTATTTAACTTAGACACATGTGAGATGCTACATGATTTCTTTCAGCTTGAAGAAAACTTGCAAAATTAATTGTGTGGATAACATTTAAACAAAGACCTGAGGTTAGATTAGTAAAAGCTTTAGTCTCCATTTTGTTCCCTAGCTAGTTTTTTCTTTTTCTCTTTTTTTTAATTAACTGCAATCCTGCACTATTAATTCTTTCATCACTTATAACAGTGCAAGAAGTTGCCATATTTTACTCTTGCAATATTAAACTACATGGCTAAAACTTTAAAAAATGTTGATTAAAGGAGCAAACACTTGCAAAATTTGTAAGTCTTCACTCTTCTTTCTGCTCTGTTTTGGTCTCTAAGTTCATTGGTTTGTGACTAAGCAGGAATTGATATCAGTACAATCTTGTGCCCCTGATGGTGGTATGTTCTCTAAAAATGACACGTTTGTCTGTTGTGAAACCTGTTAGTATGACTAACCAACCTCTAACGGCCATGTAAATAAGGGCATGTAAAATGTGCATTGATGTCATCAACTTTAGATGAGCAGAGGTCAGCACCCATCTTAAGAAAATTCAGCTTTCTGACATGTTTAATGTGTTTTTTTAATGTAAACCACAATCTTTTCCCAATCCCCAACCAAGTGGTTTTTGTGCCTCAACTTAACCAAATATGGAGTCAAAATGAAAGAACACAACAAGTGAAAGCAAGACTCTGTAAACTGCAGTCTTTTGGTAGAAGGTGGGGTGTGTTTCTGCCACCACCCTCATCCAAACAACCCCAACCCCACTCCCTCTGACCTCCTGATTCAGATTTTCTGGTGTTTCAAAGTGAAAACACTCCTGTAGGTCGTATCATGGAAAAGTGAGAAATGACCTATAATGTTGTTCCGGTTGAATGACTTGTGTTTCATCACAAAGGATGTGTTCATGTCACAAAGTAATCCTCCAGGAATGTGAGTTTCCATGTAGAGATCCAGCCATAGCAGGCCCTTACTGGTTGATGCTGTATTGCACTGATGACCCTGTGATGATTTGGTGCTGCTCCCTCAACTTGCACCCCTGCTGTGCTGACAGACAGGCTCCATTCAAATAAATGAGATAACTGCATTTTTCCGCAGAGGCTGGAGAAGGTGTGAAAGTCCCTTAACTTTGTTTTTTGGTGCAAAGCAGATCATTTGTAGATAGAGTATTTATGCTAAAAATATTTACCTGCTGCTGTTGTTGAGATAATAGTAAAGTTGTGTCACTTAAAAGTAAAATAATGAGGGATTTGATGCTTTAAAAAAAAACAAAAAAAAAAGTTGAAGATAATCTGTGCATTTAGAGTTAAACTTTTTCTGGTATACCGCACTTCAGAAGCTGAAAAAAGTCCATGCCCCACAAATTTTGATCATTTACTAACAATAAAAAAAGGATCCAAGTTGGATTTCACTAAAATAAAGGTCAGCATTACAGTGTCAATAAACTCATGTTCATTTATTTTCCCTAAAAATAAGTCATATTCATTTAGCTTCACTTTTTTTCCCCCCTGTTCATCTGCTCAGCTCCCCAGAGTTTAAAGACCACTGTTCTAGAAGTGAGATTTGCCACTCTGTAAGCATCTTGAAATGACTGTGGCACTTATTTGGGCAGGTTTTCTGAGGCATGATGTAATTTAACATTTATTTCAAGGGTCACTGGAACATAAAACTTGCATTCATCAAAGCACCAGTTGATAAAACCACAGAAAAAGTGGGGTCATGTTTTTCCAAAATAACGTTTTAAAAGTTTTTTTTCCCTCTAACAGTTATACTTTTGATCACCATCTTTGCTTTTGTGAAATTCCTCTTAGATCTCAATTCAGGACACCTGCCATATTTCTGTCTTATAATGTCTCAGACAGGGTGATCAGGTGTCCCACTTTATGTTGGACTGCACAACATTTTTATCCCCCCACCCTGCGCTCGTCCCACATATTGAGACAATGTCCCACATTTTTACTGGCTGAAGTTTACCAAAGTCAACACATGTGAGTCTCACAGGAAACGTGACTCAAAAAGAGATATACTGAAGATGCATCCCTACCGAAACCCAGAGATGATTACCAGACAGAGCAGCAGCTGAAATAACAGTTTTAACAGTTACTGCACTAGAAAAAGGGAATACAAGTGCACGAAGACCATAAAAACAAACTAGTTTCCATTTCCATTTATCAGAAGAATAAAATGCAGTACATTTGTCCTTTTGTATGATTGATACCAAACCTCTATCCTGTATAACTTATGTGTCCCACATCGTTCCACAGAAATATGCTCACATTGAGTTTGTTGGACTCTGGTCACCGTAGTTTCAGATTTGACCCACAGTTTGTCTCAAAAAGGTATTAGTGCTTCAAACCAAAAAAATAATATGTACCTGTATATTGGAGATTAAAAGTTAAACAATTTTTTGGATATTACCATCTAGTAAGGGCTAGTATATAGAAATACTTAAAAAAATATATATATACTATTATACCAACTTACAAACAGTCAGGGATACCAGCTCATCTTCTTAAAATTTATTCTGAACAAGTAAAACAGAACATCAGTGATGTTCGGGAGTGAGAAATTTTAAAGTGAAATGCTAAATCATCCTGATCACTCTTTGGGTGTCTTTAAAGGTGCATTTGTGGTTTAGTTTTCTTCTGACTGGGATGTTGATGATTTATCCCAAACAATTATTTAGTAGCAAAATACGTCAGGACAAATATACACATATTTGGTAGAAGGCACAATTTCCTGGTTCAGTACGATGAAGAAAGCTCAACATACTGCAGGTCACTGAAGAACTCAGCTGTTGTTGTTTTGTTGTTGTGACTGTGATTGTTGTGATTATTTACTGTTGTTATAAAATGTGGAAATGGTGAAAAATGAAGAAATACTCCGCCATGACTGAGTGTGTCCAAACATTTGTCTGGTACTGTGCATCCAATAACTATTATGAGAATATGTTTAAAAAACATAAAAGACTTCAGACTCCTTCAGATAAACACTTATTCATAAAATGGAGTTACTGAAATGCTTATTTGTTATGAGAGACTCAAAGTCAAACTCAATATCAATCTAACACCCTTCTCAGCTCCGCTGTCACAAGGACAGATACAGGAACTCTTTACCACCTCTCATACCACAATACCTATATTTATTAGTTAGATTTTTACCTGTTAAGCTCCTGATTATATTTAGAATTTTATTCACTGAGCTCTCTGTGTTTATTTCCACCCCCCTCCCCCCCTTTTTTTTAAGTTTCCGTTAAATTGTGCTCCTTCTTTTGTGTAATTTCACCTGATTGAGCTACTTTGTAGTGTCATACTGTGTTTATTTTGTTGGGCTATTCTACTTCATGTAAGCTATATTGTTATAAGTTGTGTTTTATGTTTTGGCTGCTGTGTCATTATTCATCTTGACGTGAACAGAGAATATCTTATCTTAGAAACACTTTAAAGATGGGACTGACAGTTTGGTCTTTACGGATATGAACAAAACAAAAAGGTTAAGAAAAATAGTGCATATTTTTTTCTTCACATTTAAAATGGGTGATTGCAGTTTTGCCAGTTTGGAGCCTTTAGTTCACGGCGCTATTGTCACCGAGGCCCCGCCCACAGCGTGACGCAGCAGGGAGAGTGCTGAGCCGAGAGAGGAAAGCAGCTTTAATTGCAGAGCAGCGAGAAAAGCCAGCGATGGCTTCTCTCAGGCAGGAACACCAGTACGGGCTCTCCTGTGGAAAAAATAACAAAAACACCCCCAACAGGACGCTGTACCATGTCAAGCTCACGGACACGGCTATCAGAGCCCTGGAGGCGTACCAAAACCTCAAGGTACCTTTGTTTTTTAACGCGTGTGTTTGGATTTGAATTAATTCTTCAAAGTTTTCTTTTTCTCTTCTTTCTAAGATTTCTACTGTTTTATTATCCTTAAATTGCTGGGCTTTGTTTTTTTGTTGTTGTTTATTTTAGCTTCCATTTTAATTTAGTGTATTGTGGTTGTGGCTCCAGCCAGTACAGTTACTTCTTGAATCAGTTGGCTTCGTGGCTGCATAACATACCAGGACTAAACCCGGTGATTGTCAGGAAAGACGAGCCCGTCAGCTGTTTGCTGGAAAACCTTCCTGGTGCTGCTTCACAGTAAAGCAGAGAGACAGCACTCTGCATAGTTATCTAATTGACAAGTAGCCTAGTTTGTGTCATAATTGGCTCCAGTGGAGATCATTAACAGCACGGAGGCTTTATTGATTGTGTAACTTATGCTTTAATCTGTTTAAATGTAAGCTAAATTGTGTTTACTACACTAATTCAGATCACATAAGTCTCCGAAGAAGCCTATATGCAACTATAATATCCCCTTTTTTTTCTTCTTTCCCCTTAGGGATCTTTATCAAGTGAACCATCAATATGTTTCAAAGGAAACCAAGGGGTAAGTTTTATTCATATGTCATTTATTTATATGTTTTTACACGTGCACGTAAAGGTACTTTATGCTTGCAGATTTCTAACCCATTTATCTGTTAACAGTATATTCAAAAAGCCTTTATCCGTGTTCTTTAAATAGATAAAACTGCATCATTTCTTAAAACATGAAGCAAATTGCTCCTTAAATTCTGCAGCCGAGCTTTTGTTCATCACACATTGCTTCTGACTCACGCTCCCCACCATGCTGCCACCCTCAGAGCGCTCAGATGGGAGCTTATAGCTGGTCTCCTCCAGCAGATAGGAGGCATGCAGGTTACTGGGTCAGGCTGTGGAGAGGCTTTGTTGGGTCAGCGCTGGGGAAAGAAGGAGGGGAGGGAGAACTGCGCACGTACACTGACTGAGCCAGAGTCAACAGTGGGGAAAGGAGTTATTATAAGTCAAATGAGGAGCCTTTGTGGACACACAATAGCCCTGTGCACCTTGTTTTTATTTGTGAAAATGCAGGTTAATGCTGCATTTGTGCAGGTGTGTAGAAACATCAAGACACCAATGCATTAGCAGCTTTCTTTGGCTCATGAAATTCAGCCATAATCTGCAGTAAGTAGCCTGAACTATGCGTGTTTTGACTGAAGTCCGGAGCAGCTGTGTCCTTGGGGAATAGTTTCTTTTCAGGCAATGCTAATTGCACAGGCTGGTTGGAAAGAGCTGGAACCCCCCCCCCCCCCTTCCTGTCATGACAAGATGACCTGAGCAGTGCTGATTTTTATGGAGTGGGGGTCTGTGTGGTTAACCTGTAAAACCTGTGAATGTGCATGGTGGTGGAGTGTGTGCTGCTTCTAATTTGCCTGTTTGTTTGTTTTTTGGAACTGAGTTTTAAGTTGAAAAGAGTAGTTCAATGAATCTTTTACTTTTCTGACTATCAGTGTTATAATTACAGTAAGGTGTGTTGCTAATAGTTTTTGTAACCAGTCCAGGATTTTTCTAACCTGTTTCTGAACTGACTCAAGCTGTCACGTAGGATTAATTACTGGGTTGGTACCTCTCCGCATGGGTTGGAGGTGAGGAAGTGGTCAGTCAGCTACTGTTTTTTTGTTTTTCTTTGTTTGTTTGGGGGGGCTCTGTAGATCCCAACTGCAACTCACAGTGCACAGGGGATTGACAGGAATATGTGTGGCAGTAAATTAGAAGTAATGCTGCAAATCCAAAGCTGTGAGGCTGAGAGTGTGCTGAGAAGTGCCTATAGTTAGAATAAAACTGAAGATGATAATTGGATTCACTGTTTTATTTTTTTTAGCAGAGAAACTGTTGTACCTGCAAAGTGAAGCACTTTTAAGGGGACAAACCTCTGTCTGTTTTACTTGTTTGATTTTGTCCTGTGCTCCATGCAAGAGAGAAATGGCAGCTGATTTCATATGGAAGTTCTGCTCAACAAGAATTCATGGTAGTGATACAGTATTGTGCAAAAGTGTTGAACCACCCCTCATTTCTTTATATTTTGCTAGGAAAATGGGAAATAGGTGATGCAATTTTATTAATGTGCAAACATACATGGAAATACAGTATATAAGGCAAACACAGAGTTTGTACAATTCTAACAAGCTTGAAAGTCATTATTTGGTATGACCACCTTTATTCTTCAACACCTGAACTCTCTTAGGCAGCTTTCTTGTAATTTCTTTCAGTAGTCTTCAGGAATACTTCTCCAGGCTTCTTGAAGAACATTCAAAGCTCTTCTTTGGATGTTGGCTGTCTTTTGTTCCATTCTCTGTCAAGATGATCCCACACTGCTTCAATAATGTTGAGGTCCAGGCTCTGGGGGAGGTGTTTCATTGTGTGTTTTTTCTATCCAAGTATGCGTATGCAGGTATTGCATTGGCAGTGTGTTTGGGATCATTATGCTGAAAAATTAAGCCGTTGCCAATCAGGTGCTTTCCAGATGGTATTGCATGGTGGCTCAAAATCTGATGGTAATTTTCTTCGTCAGTTTTGACAAGAGCCCCACCACCACTGGCTGAAATGCAGCCCCAAACCATGACAGAGCCTCCACCGTGTTTTACAGATGGATGTAGACACTCATTGTTGTACCTCTCTCCTGATCTTCTCTTCTCTGTACATACTTATGATGATTTGAACCAAAAATTTCAAATGTGGATTCATCACTCCATAAGACCTGTTGCCGCTGATTTTCAGTCCAGTTCTTGTGTAATTTGGCATACCTCAGCCTTTTCTCCCTGTTTCCCTTCCTTAAGAATGACTTCTTGACAGCCACCCCTTGAGACCATTTCTGATGAAGCGTCAGCGAACAGTCTGAACTGAAAGATGCAGTTCAGATGCATCTTTCAGGTCCTGTATCAGGTCTTTGCTGGATTTATTCCTATTTCTTAAGGACATGACTTTCAGATACTGTTCATCTGCTGTAGATAGTTTTTTAGGCCTGCCACGTCTTCTTTTGTTTGTTCAAAAAGCCAGGAGAACTATTGCTTAAGACAGCTTTAAAAAAATTCCAAGAAAGTCTGTCTGTCAGGAAGAAAGTCAGTCTGAAAATATAAAGAAATGAGGGGTGGCTCAAGACCTTTGCACAGTTCTGTAAATGAAGGCATTAACTGAAAATGGAAATGTAACTAGAACAAAAGCAGTTTTCCTGCATGCCTTTTCAGTTGTCAGATGAAAAAAAAATGTTCATTTAGGGATGTGTGAGAAGATAGTGTAAAAATGAATGTTTTAATCTGTTCAATTATTTGAAACAGTGGTGACTTAGCTTGTAATTACAGTATATGGAAGCTTGACTGGCCAATTTATGATGAAAAATTTGAGCGGCTGTAATCAATGTTATATTTTGCCACTGCCAATTCAGCTGCATTGAGCTGTCATTTACTCCAACCCTTAATTTTCAAGCTGCAAATGATATTTCTACATTAACAATGATAGACTTGCATCTGTGCAGCAGAGCTTAATGTTGCATGCTGCCAAAAAGAAATGGATTTCCACTGCCTTAGCGTCATCCACAGTAATATAAACCGTCCTGGTTTTTGTCCTCAAGCTGACAGCTCTGAAACAGGATGAATGAAAACCATCTCCCAAGGTCAAGGTCACGGTTTGGGCTGATTTAGGCTCCAAGGCCCTTTTCATTTTCGGAAAGCATCTTCATTTGAAATTCACTTGAAATAAAGTCAGGTTTGACTGGCAGCGTGAACGGGGCATGTGGGGGTTGTAATATCCACAGAAGCGGAGCTAGATGGATGGGTAGGTTTTCTTACTGCACATTGATTTCCACATTTGGGTGATTAAGTTTATTATTTGGCCCACGGCTACATTAGCATGTAATTATCCTGGGTATCCTACAGAGAGAAGAATATTTAACTTTTGAGAACAAAGGGAGGATCACTGTGGTCACCTGAGTCTCTTTCAGAATGCAGGAAGAAAAACAACGTGGAAGCGTTCGGCCTGGTTGCTTTGGCCTGGGACCGTGTTTAGCTCTGCGGTTCCTCTCTGTCTGCCTCCTTCCCTCTTTTCTCCCCTTTTCTTTCCTTCCCCTAGCAAACATTTCTACCCGACTCTTTTGTTTGCCAAGATCCAGGTTACCATGGCTACCAACTGGCGCTTTATGAGCACCTCATCCCTCATCTAAATATTCCTAGTTATCTATGGTAATGAAATGCACACACCATTATCTGGCTTAATGAAATACACTCTATTGTCTATGATTAGAAGGAGAAGGCTTTATGTCTCAGCAGTGTTGTGCTGCAGTGTTCCCTGGCTGTGATAACTGCACAGCTACTGGAGCTACTGGCTCTGTTCTGCTGTGAGCATTGTACAAAAAAGAAACAATGTCCAGTTTCTGTGAGCAGCCCTGCTATCCAGTCTACTCTGCGAGCTCCAGTGGCTGTTTGATTGCACTAATTGGATTGTCTGCGCTCTTTCTGCTTCATGATGGACTCACTGCTGCTGTGAATTTTGCTTCCAGACTAATGCGGCCTATTAAAAAAGACAGATTAAGACAATAAAATCTTTACATGCACCCTGTTTTGACAAGGATACCGCATAACAGGCTGCAGAAGAGCTGCACCGAGCAGAAATAGAACATCATTGTCTAACAGTATAAATCTGTGCCTCTTCTGTGTATTTTCTTTTTTTTTTTTATGAAGAAGAAAAAGACAGAGCCGTACAGCACTACTTATCTCTGCTGTAGTTTCCCATGGTCTTGAAATCCTTTGAAATATCAACAACACCATAAAACAGATATACTGGAAAAGTGTGCATCTGATATCACTTGTTCCTTCTCAGTGATAAAGAAAAGAAAAACTGAGCCAGTGTGTACTTCTGTAAGAGTGCATCTGTGCGATCGTGTCTGTCTATTTCCAATTGAAGCCGGGGTAATATCTGCAGATTGCACGGTTAAGTCACTCTGCATTTCATGAGCCAGTCCTGTCACTAACAGTTATCTCCTCACTGCCCTCTGAGGAGTTGTCTAGGTGAAATGATTCTCTGAAGCTCTGAATAATGCATGAAATTACGTAATGCAAATGGAGGCTTTATTTCCCCTGCCTCTTGGAGACGCTGGGGCCCAGGCCACTGTATTAGAGCAGCAAAGGAGAAACAGTGGGAGTCCCCAGAGTAAAGGAACTACAGCAGAGAGCGAAAAGGTCAACAGTAAAACCCGAGGCTTCTCCTCACATGCAGCTTTATCAAGTACGATTCGGAGTTATTGCACACTGCACGGCAGAATTGCAGAGCAGAGCGGGACCTTATTCACGGGGCTATCATGGGAGGCTTATTGTGTGGAGGCAGTGAAATATTCATTAAGCAACAGCCTGGCTGGCTTCCACACTGCCTCACTGTAAACAGAAGCCCAATCAAATATAAATAATAACAGTAGAGGAGAGTGGTGCAGAGTTCTATCAAATCAAGAAATGTCACTTGCCTTATATGCGCCAAATTAGGCTAGACTAAACTGTTGTCAAGTTCCTGCTTCAACAAGTAGAGGATCCTTCCCACCATCTTCCTCGCTCTCTCCCTCTGTGTGTAGACCTGAATGGCATTAATTGCCCCCTAAGATGACGGGCAGATGAAAGTGAGGCGGTGGTTTGCTGTGGGACATGGGGGCTGGTTACAAAGAGAAGCTGAGGACGGCTGGCAGGTCTCACCGACTTCAAAAGCAGATAAAGGGCCTTTTTACACAAAAGATTCCCCTTTTTTCCCCCTTAATCTTCAGATTCTGGGTTTATTCGTGCCAGCCTCTTTGCCTTTGTCCATGTTGTGTCAGGTTTTAACGCCAGAGGATTAAATTGCTGTTGCGGAAATGATTGTTTGTGTTTTTCTCCAACCCGCTGCCTCCCATTGTCCCATGACATAATCGACCGCTCTCTGACAATATGAGAGGTTCATCTCTTTCCTTTGGTGAGAAATGAACAGCGGATGGATCTAGTCACCTTGTTTGTCTGAGGAAACAGTGGAACAATATGTTGTTTTGTTTAGGTAGAGTGCTCTTAACTCTCTACTTAAGTAGCTTTTTAGAAAAATGAGGACAAGGAGGTCTTACTTGGAGGAGCCAAATAAAACACTGAGCTGCCATTGAATATAACAGAGGTGAGGTTGCTTGTCTTGTCTCTGCAAACAAAAGAGGACTAAGTGGAGAAAATTGGAGCGAGAACACATTGGTCTGAAGGAATATATCAAACATATTAAGGACAGGGAAAAAGCCCTCTTGCACACACAGAGAAAAATAACACTGGAAATAACAATGTGAGGAGGAAATAAAAAACAAATAAGTGCAGCTTCCTCTTGTTTATTCTTCCTCTATGAGGTCCTTTAAAGTCTGCCCAGATCTTCACCTAGAGCCCAGATTCCTGTCATTCTCCAGTGAAGGTATTGGTCTCCAGCCGCACAGCCAGCCCTCCATCTGCCCATGAATAGGACCAGTCACATTTCTGATAGCATTTAATGAAAAATCCACACAGACTTTGGAGGGGAGAGAGGGGAGGGGTTGAAGGGTGGAAATGGAGGGATGGTTGCGGGGGTATGGGGTGCTCAACAAAGAGAGCCTTTCACTGGAGTGGAAAGTCTAGATTGCTCCCTCTCTCCCTCTCCCTCCTCGTTTTCTCATTTTGTCTTTTTTGATTCAACATCAAAAATGTGCCAAATGACTGGGCAGAAACCCCCATAGGTTTCACTGGGTGTGTGTGTGTGTGTGTGTGTGTAGAGTGCCACACAAAGGGACAGGTGTCTCGCGGTTTTAGGTGTCAGTGGTGAGGACACAAAGGTAAAAGCAAACAGACGTTGAGGCCTCACTGAGAATCTTGTTATCTTTACTTGTCCTTCCTGTAATGTTCAGTCCTGAAATCAGTAAAAGAAGCTGGAGTCACATTACATAATCATCACTCAAAGTAATACCTGAAGATAATGTTTTGTTCTATATTATTCTTATTATTATTCTATATCCCTTACAATTTAACAGATTGGGCTTGTGTTATTCTTTATTATTCCTGCTGAACAAATCCCACAAAAAGTCCAAAAGCAGCAAAGTGTTAGTCTGTCTTTTCCTATCTGTTGCTCCAACCTTAAGCCCTTTTTTTTAACCACTGAAGACAAGCATCTTTAGAAATTGGGCACAGATATAGTGTTATTTTAAAGAAAGACAAATTATTTACTCTTTTGCTCAAATGGAATTAAACAGTATATTTATTGGGAACAGTTTGAAACCATAGATTATAAGCACATTTAGTGTATTAAATGTGTATTAATTCATGTTTTCATGTGTTTTTTTGGACAACAATAAGGAAGGATTATCAAGCATTGGCTTCCCAGGAAATACTTGTTAGTAGGATCTCTTCATGGTTGGTTTTCTTTGCTTCATGAAGTTTGTTGTTAATAATTTCTTCCTGGGAAGGACTTACAACACTTTAAATGGTCTGTTTAAACAGATCACATTTCAATAACAAGGAAGTACAAAATTTCAGCTCCAAATTGGCTCTCTGTCAGGTATCTGTCAGGGATGCACCAATATATCAGCTGAATATCACTAACCAAATAAAATGGCATTTACTGATGTCAGTGGCCTGTATTTATATCCAACATTAATTTGGCTATGGCTAAATGCTGAAAGATGTTGTGCTGAATAGCTAAAAGTCTTCATAATAAGGATTGTTTTGTTTTGTTGGCACAAGGGGGGAAATGTGTAGCCCAAATTGTTATTCTGTTTTAATCGCTGCATCTTGAGTATCAGTAAGTAGGTACATGGCTAAGAGCCACTTTTGGTTTTTTACTTTTATAAAATAGAAAGTTTAAAGGGACAGTGGCAGACATCAGTCAGAGTTTGGACTCAGCACCTAGACAAGAAACACGTTAAGAATACAAGATCTATCCTTTGATGAGCCTGTCTGCCAAATTGTAGTCCTTCTGTGCTATCTGTATGACCCAGATCTGACAAAGTTAGTGGCTCTGTGGATTTCTTACAGGAAAAGAGACACTGTCAGAAAATCTTGAGCTTCTTCCTCCTTTGCATACAATACACAACCCAACAGGTGTGAAACAACCCTGACAAAAGCTTTTTTTTTTCTCCCTCCTTTGACATCTTATAACAGGGCCCTGCCCTCTTTCATTTCTCTTTTCCAAAAGATGGGACCTGAATGTCTTCAGCCTACTTTGCCATCATTAAGATCTCAGTTTTTTTCTTTTTTTTTTTTTTTATGTTTT
>VUQI01029662.1:0-36167 GCA_015106735.1 Paratilapia polleni | reverse complement strand
ATGCTGGTGAGGCTCAGGGCACACTCAGGGCCTGCCATGTTTGGGTGGGCAGCCAATAACTGGTGGGCTACTTGAATGTAGGTTAGAACAGCCAGCTAGTAACCTGCAGGTTGCTGATTTGAGTGTCTGTTCAGATCAGGGGTCTCAAACCCGCGGCTCGGGAGCCACGCGCAGCTCTTTTGCCCATCTCCAATGACTCCAGTGAGATGTGGATCTGCCAAAAGAAGCGGCTGAATTGCTTGGGTCTAGGCTTTGTGAGAAAAACCTCCTGGCTCCAGGAACCAAATTTTCTTTTTTATAGGCATCGTGAGAAGGATCTTATTCCATTCTTTGAAATGGACGATGACTTTGTCTATTGTGTTGATGTTGAAGGTCTTTTGGGCGCAATGGGTTGCGAGTACGATGCAGATGAGTGGAGGCTGTTCACTGACAACTCAAAAGTCAGCCTAAAATGTGTCCTACTGCATAATGGCAATTACTTTGCATCTGTGCCAATTGGTCATTCTGTCCAGTTCAAAGAAACCTGTGAAAATATGCAAATTGTGTTGAAAGCTGAAATACAACGAGCACAAATGAAAAACTTTATTTTTTGATGCAGGGCGTGTTATGCCTAGAATTCTAGTGGAGTCCAAGAATAATTATATGGATTTAGAATGAGCATAATGGCTAAAGATGTAAGTTTGTGGTCAGCACGCCCCTAACCCTAATAAAAAACATAACACCGTGGTAATGGTTCAGGATCTCTCCAGCTTTATTAAAATAAGGGACTTCTATTTGTCATAGGTAGAAACAACTTTGGCACCAAGTACAAAAATAGAACAGTTCTTACATCCTTGTTCACACATTCACACAATGAGATTAAAGGGATAAGTTAGTAAAACTTCAGAATGTGTCAATCACACGCAGTGCGACCCCTCAGTAATGGAAGAGGAGCTACAGAAAAGAAAAGCACATTTTCGAGGACAGGTTCAGCAACACTGTTAATAACTACATCGACATTCTTTCACACAGTGCTTACTTTGTGACAGTTTCTGCTTTTTGGTTAGGAAATGATTGTGAATATTGAAACCAAATGCCAATTTAACAAGTATATAAATCTGGTTGGACAAGTTCTAAATAACTTGCATGGGAGTTTTCCTTTTCCAATACATCACAAATTTAGAGACTTGGCAGTCAACAGTGAATAGACTTGGTAAAGATAAGTGATCAGGGAGCAGGGCAGTGTGTCCGCTAAGTGATAAGGCAGTTAGTTCATTTCAGTCACAGACAGCGTGGCTTTTACAAGGTGAGACAGTGCAGCAACTGGATGGTGAGGGAGCAAAGCAGATGTCAGATGACCAGTTCATCATTCCCGAGGATTGTGAGGAACGTGTGCATCTGCCAGCAGGTCGGGTCGGAGGCACTCGATGGGGCAGTGAATTTTCTGGAGGATGAACAGTGGGACGATTTAAAAGGTTAAGATATGCATACTATATTGCAATAGATTACTATAATTTGTAAACTGATATTTACTCAAATTTATGACAAATTCACAATCTAAAAAGAAAGACACCCAGGAGTACAGGTAAAACAAGACAAACTATAACATTTCTCATGATTTTAAATAAATTTCGCTCACTTTGTGCAGTGTGTTTTCTCCATATCTAACAGGCTGCAGAAAACTTGCATCAACATCAGCACCTGGTTTGCGGCAGTTCTCACATCGCCAGCCCTGATAAGACAAAACAAGCATACATTTAATCATGCCTTTGTACCTAAGCACATGTGATACAAAGGGAACACCAGGAAGGCTCATATGTCTTACCTGTTGCCCTCCAAAGCATGTGCAGGTGCAGATAGCACCCAGGTACTCCTTCTGCCACTGGTTGCCCACCTGGTAGGTTTTGCCATCATCATAACACACTGATTCATCTGTGCGGGCAGACATGCATGTTAAAAATGACATGAAGCTCCTTCACTTTCTAATACAGTCATAGAACATTTCTTTGAGTACTAAAGAGGCCTTACGTGGTTCACACTTAAACTCTCCTTTGCCATTTCCCAAACAAGTGCAGCTCATTAAGTGGCCGCTCTCTGCGCGACGGTCCCATTTCTCTCCAATGCCATAGTTATTGCCATTGTCATGGCACCACTCTAATGACAAATGATACAAAAACCAAGTGAAATGTATTCAAATTCAATATATGCGCATGTATTCAGGAAAAATATCCCAAAAACTTACTAGATGAATCACATCTGAAGTGGCCGCTGCCCAGGCCCAGGCACCTGCACCACAGCTTGAAGCCTGTCTCAGACATCCGTTCCCATTCAGCACCAACATCGTGATAGGTGGAAGTAAAGGCATCGTAGCACATGTCCTTAGTAGAGGGAACATCTGAAACTATAGGAAGATGGATGGAGAAAAACATGTGAGGAATGTCAGTCTTGAAGAATGAACATCTTTTAGCCACGATGGACTTAATTCAGTTCTCATTAATAGTATATTTATCTTAATTTTGACTTTGTTTAATCCAATTTTGATACAACACTTGCTGCAGGAAGCTTACTTGTGTTTCCAGCAGTAACTGTCTGCTCCAGAATCTTGTGTTTGAGCGCTCCCAGCAGTGCCTCCACAATAACATTGTAGTCTGCTCCGGGAGCAAGTCCTATCAGGGTAGCAGTAGTGGCTGTGCCTGGAAGGCGGACCTAGGCGGATAGGGCGAGACAGTGTTTTGAAATGAGAGATTTCTTTCAGCATAGCTGATAAATGAGTTGGAATAATGGACTGGCCTCTTACCTGGAACATCTTCTCATTTAGCCGTGTGACAGGATGGCAGGACACCAGGTAGGCATTGCTCTGCCTGTAAGGCTTCCAGGAGACGGTGGTCTGAGTTTGGGCCTCCAGTGGCACGTCTGTCTCATTAAAGAGTGTGGCTCCAACGGGCAAGTTTACCTTCACAATGGGCTGTCTGCGGCCCTCTGCATCAGGAAGGGGCACAAACACCAGGGGCTCACGAACTTGCCCATAGGGAGACAGTGGATTCCGATTATATCTGTTGTCTCCATTGTTGTTGTACTCTATGTACTCCACATGCTGGCTCTGACCATCAAACCCATCCTGGCTATTGGTGCCCACTAACTGGACTTTGTTGTCCGAGTCAGTTTCAGGCACATCCAGCCTGTCAACAGTTCCAGGTCGGTGGGGCTGGGGCAGAGGCAAGGGAAGCAAGGGGTCTGGTTCTGGCGGGAGAGACGTGGTTATGGATGCAAGCAGGTTAGATGAGGGGTAGGTAAAGCAGAGCAGCTCTAACATATCTCAGCCAGTAAGGATGACAGATATGCAGCATTGCAACTCACTGCAGCCCAAGTGTGTCATAATGCAGTATTACAAACACACAAGAGATATTTTGAATGACATTTGCGAGGACATTCAAAATAAAACGGGGGTATTATCGTTTTAGATTTTGGCTGCACAATTTATCTAAAGTTACATACAGCGGAGCAGAAGAAAGCTGCTATTCCACCCCTTATGTTTACCAATAACTGACTTGAAATATGAGTGTATCCCTTTTACTTTCAAATTTACCACTGTACAGAGCAGAAGTATCAAAATACTCACGGGTCCTGACCCTGCCCACCAGAGGTGTGCTCCTCTGTGTGCTCTGGACGGCGATGATCTTGACGATGTACTCCGTGGCTGGTTTCAGATCTGAGCAGAGGAAAAAATATTATTTTCTAGTGAAATTACTAGCCTGCACCTAACTGATCATATATATGAGAATGACAGGGCAGGGGAATCCTGTGTGAAGTTTTAGAAGTAAAAGAAAACATGCAAATGAAACTCCTGAAAAGTACACACCCCTTATGGTGGCATAGTTTTGGCCAGCGTGGGGTCTTGGGATGAGCTCCTGTGGCGCTCTTCCTGACTCTTCGTAGGTGATGTAGTATCCTGTGATGTGTGTGGCAGGTGGCTGCCAGGTGAAGGAGATGGAGGTGGGGGTCAAAGATGTAAACTGCAGGTTGGTGGGAGCCTGGACCACTGGGGCAGCTATAAGGACAAATACAGTTGTTACTTGCTTGTTTGCACTGCAAGGCTGTGATTTGTGCAAGGTTGGAGCTGCATTTGTTGTTTAATTTTTTAAGTTGTGACTTAAGAAATGCAAACTTAAACCCCGCACCAATATAACCAATGTAATCAAAGTCACTGCAGCTGAACCAATTATCTTTTTGCAGTCAATGTATTATTCTTCCTTCTGAAGACCTGGTGCCTACATTACCCACAAAGCAATAACTGGTGACAGTTTGTCAGAGATTTAGGTGTGTCACGCCAGAAGTAGCTAATGTAACCTCAAGCTGCTAGCTCCAAGCAGGTCTGGAAACCTCACCTGTTTCTACTTCTAGAAGTTTCTTTTTTTTTTCATTCAAACTTGTAGTTGTCTCTCAAGTGACATAATTTGTTGCTCTAATTCTGAGCAACAAAAAGCTTTATTCAGCCTTCTTCACATATGCGGTAATACTCCTGCCAGCAGACTGTGATGTGTAACTTTAGTGTACTGTATAAGCATTATGTAATGCGTAACGACAGAACTCAAACACAGAATACTAAATTGAAATGAACATTTGTTAAATGTTTTTCAAAAACCCAGATTTGTGCAGTACCTGTTTGAACCGTGAGAGTATATGGGGCGCTCCTTGTGTTGCCATTCAGAGTATACAGGTTAACACTGTAAATAGTAGCAGGCTGCAAACCTAAAAACACACACACACACACACATTTTAAAGCAGGACTGAAGCTCCAAAATCACATTTTGAAAACTTAAATTAGTAAAAGCGAGGCATACCGGTGAGGGTGTAGCTTTGTGTATCTCCTGCGATGGTTCTGGTGATGGTGGGACGCGATTTACTGCTGGGATTGGCTTCGATGAGGAAACCAGTGATAGTTTCCAACTTGGAGCGCCAGGTCAGTGTGAAAGAAGTATCCGTTACATCAGAGACACGCACACGCCGAGGAGGACTCACAGCTGCATTGAGGGGAAAAAGAAACAAATTTGAAAGATCAGCACGGTTAGTGATGTCTGGAAATGTGGCAGTTTATGGCGCAGCTGGTTACCTTGCAGTGTGGTGGTTTCTGCCTCCACTGGTCTGCTTGTGACAGAGTTCTTCAGGGCATAAACCTGTACCAGGTATGTGGTTGCTACCTACAGTACACAGACACACAGCTGATATTTACTCACTGACCGATCATGAAATCATGTAAATATTCACACATGAACTTGGTTTACCATTAGCCCTGGTACGACAACACGAGTGGTGTCCGGAGCAACGTTCATTTCTTTGCGGGGACTGTTGATGTCCTTGGGGCTCACAACCACACGATAGCCGGTCAGGCGTGCATTTGGTGCTCGCCAGGATACAGTGAAGAAGGAAGAGCCGACCTCTGAGATCGCCAGGTCAGTGGGAGCAGGGATTACTGCGGCACAGAGATACAGTCACAAGCCAAAATATTAAAACATAGAGGTTAAACAGAGACATGAATGTGTTCATGTATTTTTCTTTAGTGCTACCTGTGGCCTGAGTTCCCAATAAGGGTGAGCTGGGTCTTCGGTCATGGAGGGCGATGACTTTAACAGTGTACTCTGTCCCGGGGCGAAGGTTTCTCAGCACCACACTGTCCTGGTCACCTCTGGGTGCTGGATGCAGCTCTATCTCGCCTTCCTCTGCGCTGGAGTAAAAGATGCGGTATGATGTTACTGCACCATCTGGGCTGTCCCAAGAGATGCGCATGGAAGTGGAGTCGATGTCAGAGAAGGTCAGTTCCTTTGGACGGTCCATAGCTGCAGAAAAAGAGGAAGGCAAAGACAGTTGAGCTCTGGATAGCTATTTCCTGTTGCTTTGCGAGGAAATTTACCTGAATTCTGATTAAGCTGAAGCAGTTTACCATTACCATTCTTCTCTGATAATGTTTACTGTTGCTCATATCAACAACTGAGTATATTTTCTCCTTTCATGACACCATTTTGGTAGCAAAACTGTCTTAACTGTCATCATACATATGTAAAAGCCACTTAGAAACTCCTATATGTGTATATGTGACTTCGTGAAGGAGAAATATAGTTGACTGTGGAAGCCGAGTTTAGCTTTAACAAAGTGCTAAGGATTCAGGACGGAAATAAAGTTAAAGGTGAAAGACAATGCAAGTGTAAGTGAATTAACTAGTGATTAACTAACCAGTGACTGCATTCTCCACCACAGGGGAAGAGGGTTGTCCATCATTGCCCAGGGCATAAACACTCACAACATACTCAGCTGTGGGCATCAGACCCGTGAACGTCATCTCAGTCTGATCTGTAACAGAAGAGCAGTAAGGGGTCAGTGAGCAGGGGATACTGTGTTGGAAAAGTAAAATCAAGATGACAGTCTGGTTCTGAACAGCTGGCATTTCCAGCATGCCTTACCAGGAGCCACCACCTCAGAATATGAGGGTCCCAAGCCATTTTTGGGAACACTTGTGATTCTGTAGCCTCTGATTGGTCCCTGAGCAGGAGACCAGCGTACTGTGATGGCATTGTCACTTATATCGGTCAGTCTCATGTCACCGGGGGGCTTCGTATCTAACGGAACAATAGTTGCATAGTTGCATGAAAAGCGTTAGACTAACTGTAAACACTCAACAACAAGTTATTTTTTCGGGAACATTTTTTTTTTTTCATATTTCTGTACCAGTCCTGTGTGTTATGTAGATGGGGGTACTGGAGGCAGGGTTATCCCCTCGTCCGCTAATGGCATAGACTGTGATGGTGTAGTCAGTGCCGGGCTGCAGCCCAGTGATGGTGGCAGTGGTCTGAGTGCCCGGCACTGTAAACTCTTGAGGAGTCTCACCACCTAAGAGGAGAGTAAAGAAGGGCCAAGTGTTAAATCTGTGTGGCTGAGGTTCAGAGGAAACCATGAATTAAAAAACATGTACAGACTTATTCCTCCATAGGTGATCTTGTAGTTCCTCACTGAGACAGAGGGGGCATCCCAGCGTATGGTGATGCTGGTGGGGGTGGATGATGTTACCTCTAGGTCAGTGGGCGCATCAGAGACTGGAAAGCATTAAATAGCAGAGTGGAGAAAATGAAGGAGGACAAAATATTCTATTAAAACAAACGAGGAATGAGCATGCCCACTAGTAGAAAAGGAGAGGTGAACTCACTTGTTGCCTGTGTGCCAGTCAGAGGCTGACTCTCCTGATTGTTGCTCACGGCATACACATATACCATATACTCAGTTTCAGGTGACAGTCCAGTCAAAGTGTAGTGGTTCCTGGTTGGGGGAAGCCTCTCATCTTTGGCATGCCCACCGCTCGTCTTCTGATAGCGGATTCGGTAGCCGGTGATAATGGCCATTGGAGCTATCCAGTGAACAGTGAAGGAGTTAGTCCGAATGTCAGAGAAGTCCAAGCCAGTAGGAGAGTCCAGAGCTGGAAGAAAAGGTATTGAAAAAGTAAGATACATTTTAAGTTACATGCAAAGATCATGCCAAATGCATTCTTTTTGCATTTCAGCATTTCAGCTGTCTCCATCTCGGCTTTTTTAAACCAGATGGAACCACAGAAAATCTGGATCTGAGTGAGAATCCAAGGATAATGCACGCTCATACAGCAGCATGTTGTCAATCACAGTGTAGTCACACCCTGTTTTATCATCCTTTTTTACCTGAACTAGAAATATATTTACAACATGAACATCATGCTGTATTAAATAAGGCCAGAAATTAGTGATTGAGACAATAAACTAACAAGGAAAATGTTTACCAAGGTCATAAATGAAGTGAGAATTTGGGTCATTTTCTCATAGGCTTTTATACTTTTCTGCAACTAAAGGAGTCGTCCCCTGCTGGTCATTAAAAAAAAAAAAGCAGCATCAAAAACTCAGGGGCTACATCGATCTTTTATATGCAGCACCCTAGGTTCTTCCTCGAGGCACCACCTGTGGAAATACTCACTTGTTTTTTGAGTCCCCGTGGCTGGTTCACTTTCGCGTTCACCGTACACACACACCACACTGATACGGTAGTCAGTGTTGGGCAGCAGGTCTATGGAAAGGGTGGTATATACAATTAGCATCGCTTGACATGGAGCAGCATAACAAGTCATTTTGTCTTTTAAAGTCTTTGAGGTAAAACCTTTAGGCCGTCTTACTTTGCAGCAAGAAGGTGCTGGTGGCTCCACCAACATTAACCTCCTTGATGTCATCATCAGTGGCCACAGGGTGGTAACGGATAACAAACCGAGAGATGTCGCTTGGTGTGGCAACATTAGGGACTGTCCATGTCACCCTAATGTGGTCGGGGCCCACTCCTCCAAACTGCAGGTTGGTGGGATATGGAATGGCTGGAAGAATGAGGGGTTATAAGCTACGGCTATCACTGGTAAAACAATGAGGTTAAGCAAATAAAGGAGGAGTTACAGTGGTATAAAGAAAATATCACTGAAGTGAAATAATTCAGATATTCACTGCAGTGTGACACAATTAAAAAACGTGCTTTCATCAATTTACTCAGATCAAAACCCAACCCCTCCCCAGCGTTGGAGTGAAAGATTAAATCACCAGCATGTGTTTGCTTTGTGTGTGTGGCCGGCTCGCTCTCCCCATCTTCTGTAACAGTGAAGATACTGATGTCATAGTCCACGCCCGGCTCCAAACCACGAATCGTGTAATAACCAGCAGACGCTTCCACCATATCTTGAAAAGTTGGCGCATTTTCGCCTGAAGTTACTACCACTATCCGGTAACCAGTAATGGTAGTATAGTTCAGAGGGATCCAGCGCAGGCCAATGGTGGTGTCAGTAATGTCGACAAAGTCAATGTGACTTGGGGTGGGGATATCTGAAACGGTTAGGCATGTTGCAAAGCGCAAGCAAAATTAGACAAGACAGAAAAGCCCCAATTATTGCATTGGTTATATCATGAACATTCATTTAGTTCTCAATAAAGCATTCAGAGAACCAGAGTATAACATTCGCCATGCAAGACAATTACACACCACTGGGTTGAAAAACATTCAGAATTAACATTATAATTAAAGGTAACTCTCAAGCAGTAATAATACTACTGTTGGCCATGCTAAAAAAAAAAATAATAATTACCCTACCAACTAATAAACATTATCTCCATGCAAATGGTAGGTTAGCTGATGATCATGCTAGTAGTAGACTGTTACAAAGTTGCATTAGATATTTGTACCTAATGTGTAATGAGGATTTATAGTAACAACATCACAGAGATTTAGGCTGAGCTCTGCAGTTGTGGTAAGCTTTTGATCCTCTGTAAATTAATTTACTGATCAGCTGTTTCATGCTTTGCTTTTTAATGAGTCTCCATGTACATACTACCTTCTAAGCAGATAACAGCCTGCAGATAAATGTAGTGAGTAGGTATTTAAAGTGAATAATGCAGCTAAAGGCTCAGACCCAAAACAGAGCTAAAAGAACACTGCGATTTAGATTTAAATTGGTTGGCAGAAAAAAAAACCAGCAGAGTGACAGAGTGAGTCCCATGTCTGCCAAATGTGCAAGTGGGCATTTTTCTGCCAAGTTATCAGCCACAAAATCTTTGTAAGGTAAAATTTCAGGGTATGTTAGTTTATGACAGCAATATTCTTCCCTCTAGTGGACAAAGCAAACTAATGCAGCTTTAGTTTCTTTTAAAACTAGGCCAAGCACTGTGGGGGTGGGAATAATAAAAATAGTACTGACAAGAGTAGAAAGAGTAGCTGGCTCCAGCTTCATATGATGGGAAAATTATGTCATTTATTCCTCACTCCGTACCAGACACACTGGTCTTTCAGGCCTTTTACCATGTGTAAATGTCTTTCTGTGGCTCCTACCTGTTGTGACAATAATGGATACAGGTACGCTTTCCAGTTGGCCCTTAGTAGAAAACACACTGACATTGTACTCCACACCCAGATTCAAGTTCTCCAGGATGATTGAGGTCTGGTCAACGGGAACAAACTCTTCCAGGGAGGTTCCCCTCTGGCCGTTGGTTGGTGTGCTTGTAACTCGGTAGCCTGCAATGCCTGCAGAGAGAGGGGGATTATAACAAATTTGTGATTCAATATGAGAAACGAAAAGGAAATACCGGGAAGAGATTTTTGTTCTGGTGAAAAAAAAAGAAAAACACCATTTGAAGGCCAAAGTCTAGACCCTCTGTGATCCAATGAGCTGTCACTGCATGGGGAGCAGTGTCAATATTTACCTGGTGTTTTGGAGGCTACCCAGTAGACTCTGAGATCTCCTTTGTTCGGGTTGGACTCAACTCTGAGGTCAGTGGGAGGAGAAAGAGCTGCAACGAGAGAAAAGCAGACCATGACACATTAAAAAAAACTTGATTGGGAGCACCAAAAATGTCAGGCATGAACTCATGCCAAATGGTTTAACAGTGCTTCTGTTAGCTTAAAGCAGTATTAAATCAAACAGGCGATCAGTTATACAACTGATTTTATAGTTGGTTTTGTTTAGCTGTCACCACCATGTCTGTCTTTTTCTCAGTGAAAGTAAAGTAGATACGCACAAGTGACGACATTGCGGGTGACGGGGTTTCCACGGTTGCGTCCATTGTAAATGGGCTGAACACTGTAGGTGTACTGAGTTCCAGGAATCAGACCATCTACGTAAACACGTCCAGAGGAAGAGGTCTCTTCTCTGGGAGACTCGCCTTCCTCGCTGGGGAGCACAGACAGCTGGGGAAAATGAGACAGGCATGAGAAACGTGGAGAACATGCTTAAAATAAACCACAGCAAAGACCTAAAATCTGCCTACACCAGAGGGTGAATATCAGGTCCTTTGGCTTTTAAATGCTCCACTACGTTCACCAGCTAATTGCTAAATGTGCCCGGCTGCTGCTTTGTGCTGAGCAGGAAGTGAACATGACTGTAAATGAGACTGATGAGTGCAGGCAGAGTGAACCAAAACAGGGAATACAATCAGCTGAAAAGCATTCAAATGCTCCATAGAGCTCAGGGGACTCACAGGGGCAAGTGATACTTCTCTGAGGCTTTGTCCCTAAAAGTACTTCTGGTAGTATAAGAATATTAGGTCAGGCTACCTTTTTGTATTGCTTGAGTACGAACACTTCTTTGTATGATGAATTGTTTTTTAATGTAATGAGCTAACCTTGTAGCTGAACTTGTGGACAGGTATCCAGGTGATGATGATTGAGGTATCAGTAACTTCAGTGCTGAAAGGAGGAGCATTTCCCATCTGGGGAGCTGTAAGAAGGGGACAAAGGGGAAAAATGGTTTAAAATAATTGCAATAATTGATTCTATTCTTTGATTGTGTTCAGTTTCTCCTAATACTGACCGGTGGTAAAATATGTAGTGACGCCCTCGCTGAGCTCATTGTCGAGCTCAGAGTACAGGGTGGCAGTGTACTCTGTGTCTGGACGTAAATTCCTCAAGGGGTACTGTGTGACCCTGCCTGGGATCCTCTTCTCGATGGGGCTCGAGCCCTCGATGCTCAGGAAGAGGCGGAAGCCGGTGACAATGGCACGGGGAGCCTCCCAGATGACCAGCGCGCTGTCAGTGCTGATGTCAGTGAAGCGCACATTTGTGGGTGCATCAGGTTCTGGAGGAGGCAGAAAACACAATACATTTAAGCAAGAAAATCAATTCTGTTTTTGTTGTAATCCCTCTGTGTCTGTGTTTGCATCTTTGTCCACAGTGGCACTTACTGGTAGACATTTCTCCCACAAGTGGCTTACTCTCCACTCCACCGCTGATGGCATAGACGTAGAAGCGGTAGAGTGTGCCAGGCTGCAAGTGGGTGACCTCAGCATATGCACTGGGGGAGACAGCCAGCCCCAAGGGCCTTAGGTCAGTGCCATCAGAACCAACAGGGGAAAAGGTGACTCTGTAACCTGTCACCTCTCTGGGTGGACCAGTCCAGGTGATGGTGATTTTCACATCTGAAACCTCATAGAACTGCAGGTCTGTGGGAGCTGGGACCTCCTCTGTGGACAGGAGAGTGCTAGAATGACTAACAAGGGTCACAATCAGACCTTAGAGCTCCCTTAGGAGTTTTTGACTATGAGAAATTTTACGGAGCAATGTTGTCATGTTTAGTGCACTCAACATTTATTTTACATTTATTAGACCTCAGAGAGGTCTAATAAATGTTGATGTACAGTACAAAGCTAACTTAAATATACATTATTATATTCACTGTGGCTGCTTTTTAAAAATCATAAATTTAATTGCGCTACAAAACCTATTTCCAGATTTTAATATTAACAGATCCTGGCTTAGATAAACTAGATATTGTAAAAATAGAAATTCTAAACCCAATAAGGGTTAAAAAAAAAAAAAGAAAGAAAAAAAAACAGCATCTGGTTTTTTGGGTTTTTTTCAAGCAATAAAAAACTGTAAATTTGCCACACCAGTCAAAAGAAGCTGGGAGTCAGAAATGGAAATCCAACTAAAAATATTCTCAGGATTTATGAACGCATCCTTGTCTTTCTAAGTGTTCTAACTGCTTCTAAAGAGGTGACTGTTTCTCAGCCCACCATGATTTAAAAGAGGTCCTTCAAGGTCCATAATATACTAAGAGGCATTAAAAACACAACAACTACAGATGTAAAATTTTTCATACATACGAATAAATATAGCAAATCAATTAAGAGTAATGAAAAAGGGATTAGTAGCTTCCATACTCCATTATAACTTTTTTTCCATTGGATTTGTAATATCTCCTATTAAATATGAAAATGCTACATTGTTGCATTTTTAATGCCTCTTCGTATATATAAGGAGACAAGGAGAAAAATATTACAATGGTATGCCTATATCCACAAAAGCACATTATGACCAAGCCATGTTTTGACAAGCTCTCTCTTAACTGAGCACTGAAACGCTCTTTCTAAAGACTCATGGCCCTATAAGGAATCTCCAGCTGCAAGTATAAACTCTGCTCAGCTTTCACTGACAGCCAAAAGCCAAAGAATCATCCAAAAAGAATAATGTACCATCTAAAGGATAGAATAATATACTGTGAATATTTCACTGAAAGAAAACTTAAGTTTTGAAGTGGTAAGGGCTAATTTATGAAGCAGTTTTATTTCGTTGTTAGCTTTGCTGTTTAAAAGACATATTATGTGTACCTTGTTGAGAAGATCCAGCAGTGTTGACCTGTACAAAGACAGGCTCACTCTCCTGGTCTTCCTCCACAGCGTAGATGCTGATGTTGTAAAGCAGACCAGGGCGAAGGTCAACCAGGGTCACAGAGGTCTCTGAGTCTGGCAGGGTCAGCTCTGTGCTGCTGCCTTCCACTGATGGCGTGTAGACCAACCGGTAACCTGCAGGCACGAGCACACAGTTATACAAAACCAGGATAAGGAAAAGGATGTCACATTTAAAACAGACACACATGCAGAAAATTGTTTCTTACCAGTAATAGGAGCCTGAGGTTTGGACCAGCTGATTCGGATGGAGGTTTCTCCCACTTCATTGACAACATGCCTAGTAGGTGCATCAGGAGCTGGAGAAAGACGAGGAGATCGTTCATTAAAAACAATGCATGATTTTGAGTTTAATGTCATGACAAAGTGGAGAAGACTGCTTCTCCTACCTGTAGTCTGTGAAGTAGTGAGGATGAGGTTTGGCTGCCCCCGATTTGGGATCTCGTAGACGCTGACATTGTATCTGCGTCCTGGCAGGAGATCGGAGATGGTGACAGAGGTGGTTGTGCGAGGAAGATCTGGAGAAGTACACAAAAGGTCCATTAATACACTTACTTACACAATTTATATCACATTTAACCCAAGATACATCAGTCAGAACTCAATGTAATAAAAACCTAAACGATCAACAGGCAACAGAAGGCATTATGGATGTTTCAGTGAGGGTCAAAGGCTCTCACCCAGGACTTTTGGCTGGGAGCCCTCCTCACTGAGCTCATACTCCACCCTGAAGCCAGAGATGGTTGAAGAAGCTGATGTCCAGGATACAACAAAGCTGTTTGATGTGATTTCTGTCACAGACTCAGAGGTGTCCACCACAGGAGGAGGCGCGGTTGTCTCTCCCTCATATGTTTCCACTTGAGAAATACAGGGATATGATGTTCTTGTAAATACATCTTTAGATTTGCTGCACTGGGAGAATATGTTAGCTGTAGCTTACTCACAGGAGCCAAGGGTAGTAGTGAAATCGAAGCGCGTGACCTCGCGGCGTCTGTAGTTCTGAATGCTGATGAGCTGACCCTCATAGGTGACGCCTGGGCGCAGCCCACTAATGGTGTAGGAGTTGATGTGGCCGGGGATGGTGACCTCCCTCCAGGGAACACGAGAATTTTTCTGTAGATTAATGATAATGAAAGGTTAATGGGTTTAAAAGTTACAGTTTTAATAAGTGAAGACAAACAAGAGATCTTCAACAGGAACTTTTTAAAGTGCTCAGAAAAAAAATGGAAATTTAAACATCTGCATTTACTTTATAACTAGGCAAAATCCACCTGTGGACAAAGACCATGTTATGACTGAATGCTTCACACAAATTGCTGAAGTGTAAATCTTTGATGATTTTTGTATTTTATTATAGAAATGTTATTCTTGTCTTAATAAAAGGGTTACAGGAATCATTAATTAACTCTGGAAAATAAGCCTGTGGTCTGTATATATTGGACACTGGACACCCATTTACTGTCACATCTCCCATTGGGAGCTTTTAAACTGGCTTTGAACTGTTGGAAAAATATAAACTTTTCAAGCAGGATTTGGGCTTTGAGTGGCTTTGCTGTCCAAAATATACAGTCCAAACCCCTGAAGCGGAAATCAATTTGACTTCAACTGAAGTTCATTAACATCTCAACCAGCCTCAAGACCTCTTTGAGGTCTTCAAAGAGAAAAAAAAAAAATCACATCGAGGTTGGATGTTTATCTTGGAATCTGCTAAAAACTGTGTCTGTGTCTGTAAAGCCGAGTATATTTACCCTCTATTCACTTTGTTTGTTCAAACTTCAGACTTCACCAGAGGCACTTGCCCTCACTCAGAAACGTATCTGCCTTTACTTAATGCTACAGGTCAGCAAAATTAAAACACAATTTTGAGGAAACAACTGCAACACTCGCTTGCATTTTTGAAAGCAATCTGTAACCAAAAGAACCCAAAGTGAGACTCACAATTCTCCATTTGAGGATGTACTGGGTGATGTGAACAGATGAAGGGGCATTCCACTGAATGGGGTGAGAGTCTGGCTGTTTTCCAGCCTCTGTGATGATCACCTGGACAGGTCTTTGGCCATCTGAGCAGCAAATCATGAAAAAGAGAGAAGAAGAGCAGAGCAGTGAGAAGAAACTCTTTCACATAGTATAACAGCGTTGTGCGTAGGGAGTGTGGGTGAAAGTTGGCTACTTTTTGGCGAGTTCGGTCAGAGGGATTCATCGTTTGGGGACGGAACCAAACCACCAGACGATGCTAAACCAGCTCAAACACCCACTGACATTTTACAGTCTGATATAACACCAGAGTACTATATTCATCACAGTTTATCTAGCCTCTGTTCCCTAGAGAACACACATACATATACATATACATACTGTATAGCTTCACACTCATGGTCTTTCACACACAAATGCACTTTGTTTCTGATGATGTGACATAAATGTTGCAACTTTTTAGGTCAATGTTTGATTCAGGGCTCACAATGCAGTGCAAAGTCCCCCATTAAGCAACCAAACAAAGGCAGGAAGTGACTGCCTCCATAGCCCCTCAGCCTTGCTCAGCAAGTCATCTTTTTCCCACCTTAGCAGGTCGACAAAGCATCATTCAACATCAGGCAGACAGGGGTGACGGGATTGGCCAACATTTCAATATTTGCCAGACTTCAAAGTAAAAAAAAAAAAACCAAACCTCCGCTTTTCTTTTCAATAACATGTGATGGGAGGTTAGGAGTGAGTAGGGGGAAGTCAGCTATGAAGGGGAGTTGGTTTAGTACAGCAAACATGAACTGAGCACTAAGACCCATACAGCTCAGTGGAAAAGCTAAAGGAAGAGATTTTAGAGAGAAATTACCAAAAATTTAGAAAAGATGGTTCACCACAAAGATTTAGCACATGTTGCCTTGAAGTGATGCAGATGTTTAAGATTCACTGAGTCGCAGACAGATTGTTACAAATGAAGGAAGCTCAGGTTTAGGCTATTTTTCCAGGCTAAATTTTCTGCCTGTATTTGTTTAGATACTGGCTAATTTTTCACCGCTGAAGTCACTTTGATTCTGAGGAAACAATCCAAATTTGGAATAAGTTATGTTGACTTGGTCATGCTAATCTAAAATATATATAAAATATATGTGTGGTCAGATTTGGCTGCAGAGTGTAATTTTTGACAAAACATTTCATCAGTAGGCCACCAAATAAAGTGTTAATTTCTACATCGCTTTTCTAATGTCTAGAAACCCTTAAACATCCAAATCACATTAAATATATTCAGACGAAGTGGCAAGTTCTGGAGTTGAAAAATGAAGCCAACAAGCAGCTGCCAAAACCTGCAGCTCCTCAAATGGCCACTTGAGGCTGGCTCCACAAGTGAGTCGATTCCCATAGACTCCCATGAACTGCTTTTGTCTCTCCAGTCAATTTCCAACCTTCATGGATAATGTGCAGGAGTGAATTGATATAAAACTCACAAATTAAATGGTATAAACGCTTAAAGTTAGTGTAAGGGACCTTGCTGAAAGAGCCAGCCAGCCAGTGCCAGTGTTAGTCGATAACACCTCAGCCCTATCGTCTCGTCTGAATGTGCCCATGTTCGGTTTCAAAAACCAAGATGGTGCAGCCAAAATGTCACAACTGAGCATTCAAAATGGTAGTCCAAAAACCAAAGGCCAATGTAACAGTGGCTACACCTATCTTTTATACTGTCTATGATTCAGAACATGTGGACTACAAAAACAGAGCTGTACCTTTTTTTTTTTTTACCTTGGTAGGGCTGCAGGGGTTCACATCTCATTTCTCCAATCCCATTGCCATTACAATAACAGCGGTAGTGGATGCCATGGATGACTTTGTCCCATGTCTCTCCAATCTGATGGTACGCCCTGGTTTGTGGTTCTTGACACTGATCTATTGCAGAAAACACAAGGAAACGAAAGAGTCGAGCAGATGGGACAGAGGACAACAGGGCTGTTTTTTCTCAGCTGCGGCAGTGCTGCGTATTGAATCCCCAAATAGCCAATCAGTAATGAGCCATGAACGTACCGACAGCGTCACACTTCCAGTATCCACGTCCCTGTCCATAGCAGGTGCAGTTCATCATGTAGCCTTCATTGTGGCGCTTGGAGAATTGCTGGTTTACTTCATAGGTCAAACCTTCAACGATACACTGATCTGGACATGCAGAGAAAAGAGAGAAAGAAGAATACACCTTTTTATGCTCTAATGTCACATTATATAACTTCTGAGAGTATTTCAAGACAGCTTCTAAAAGGTTTTGTTAGAGTCAGCTCTCTGACCTAGCAGCTGTGAGTAAGCAATACAGTTCCACTCCCCACGGCCATTTCCCAGGCATGTGCACTGCATCGTGTGACCCATGACATCATGGCGTTTGTCCCACTTGTCGCCTACACGGTACATCACTCCATCACTGGTGGTGCATACCTCTTCATGAGCTAAGTAAAGAAAGAAAGGTAAAAAAAAAAAAAAAGCTGTCAGTACTTTTTTTCTGTGTGCTTGCAGCATGTGTGTGCTGATACATCTGGACATTCACACATTGCATCGTGTGTGTCCAGACAGGGAAATTTTCTTTGTCCAGTTCAGCCCAGTGTCACAGCCTTGTACGTACGTGTTATGTAACAGGCTTGACAGAGTCATTACTCTCCCATGACCACTTTAAGCACCAATTATTTAGTCCCCAATTGTCTACAAGTGAACCTTGCACCCAATCGGTCATTATAATCTGTGAGAAGCAACTAAATGAGAAGAAAACAAAAGCAATTTGTGGAACAGATATGAAAAAGGCACAAAAAAAAAACCTAGTCATTTTAAATGCCATTTTTCCTAAACTTTCTCAAGAAGGAAATTATACTCCATTACTTAAAACAATTAGGCATTTAACTAACAACCTTCAAAGTGACTGCATGGTGTGGAACAAGAAAAAATGCACACACGCTCACCGGCCATGGGGCAAAATCCAAAGCGCTGTTCTGCATCATAGTCGTAGGTGGTACCACACCACCTCATGCCATCACGGCGCCCATCAGTGGTGCAGTCGGTGTAGTTACGACCACTGTAGAGGAAGGGAAAGTGGCAGAGGGCGCCGTTGGAGTTTCCACCTCGTGTTGTCACAATTGCTGGATTCATGACAGACACATAACAGTTAATGCACAACTCGCATCTGGTTACCATTATTTACAATACCACCATGTCAGAATGTGCAATCATTCTTATATGAGTGACAAATTTAAATGACTCTGCCATTTAAGTGCCAGTTTACATCCATGGTCCCGAATCTCACCATTCTTCTCAGTACAGAAAGAGTACTGCTGGTCTCTCTGATAGTCTGAGGTTGTAGAGCACCAGAGCTGCCCGTCTACACGTCCATCTGAGGTGCAAGAATAGTAGGTCTTCCCCATGAAGACAAGAGGGAATACACAGGGCTGGCCATTAGAGTTACCACCGTATACCTGGTTCCTGGCCTCTGCACAAACAGGGAAGTGAGGGTGGAAAAATGAGCTGAAAAATAAAGTCAACAAAGCCAACAGAGAAGTGCCAAAAACTGCAGTTTCTCTAGGATTAACTCCAGGAGCCAACCTCAAGTGGCTCCTGGAGTTAATCCTAGAGTACCCATCGAATACCCATCGACTCCCAGGTTAAAATGCTCTTTTTATTTGCTTTTCTTCCCTCCCTTCCCTTCCCTGGTACTCACCCCACTCCTGACAGCTGACTCCATTGCCCAAACAGGTACAGAGCATCTGTTTGCTGCCCTGGTTTCTGATCCAACGTTGTCCGTCGGAGTAAGTGGCTCCAGAGTCTGTGCGACATGTTCTTTCAGCAGGGAGCTCGGGCTGCAGCCGTGAATGGACTGGGGTCAAAACGACTCTGCCTGCAAACACATTGGAAGGACGACCAATGTGACGTCTGCTAATAATGAAAAGCTCAGAGGAAAATTTTTGAGAACTTCTAAAGCATTGGTTTAGATTTTAAGTCTTACTTCTTCCTGCATTGTGTCTCTCACACTTCCATTCCCCACGGCCATTTCCTAAGCACACACACTGCACAGGATGTCCACTTGGGTCAGTTTTTTTCCACGTTTCTCCGATACGGAAGGACCTCGTGGTGTCCTGGTCATTGCAGCGGTCTGGTTGGTGTACAACAATGGTTAGTACCTGCCCCTGAAGTTTGTGTTCACACTTGTGTATGTTTAGATTCCGCTTACTTCTTGAGGTGCAAGTGATGCGTCCATTCCCCTCTCCCAGACAGGTGCAGTCCAGCATCATCCAGCCTTGGTATGGCTTCTCCCAAGTGTCTCCCACAGCGTATGTTACAGCTGCGCTATTGTCGTAGCATCTTTCAGCTTTAGGAAAAAAGCACAGCAGAATCTTGATTTACTGCATCTGCAGTTTGTTACCAATGTGGTAAAATGAGACTTGAAATCACATAATCTAAATCACACTGGACATTTTTATAGTACACATAAACCAAGTCAAAATCAATACCTGGAGTGAAAGATGGACAAATCGGAGAGACGTGCTGTCCCGCTCACTTATCTTGTTTGTCTGGACTAAGGTCAAATATTTGCAGTGGTATCAAACAGTCATGCTTCTGAGAAATTACCCTGGTTATGTGTGTGTGTCCACGTGTGTGTGTCCATGTGTGTGTTTGGTGTGTATAAGCTTGAATTTTTGCAATATTTCAGATTTATCTGCTTTTCAGAGTTCATATGTGAAGTGTGGACATCTTTGCTGCCCTGTAGGCGTAATTATACTCACCTACAGGTTTGCAGGTCCACTCTCCTTTGCCATTTCCAAGACATACACACTCCAGCATGTAGTCAGCAGTATCATGAGGCCTCTGCCAAGTGTCCCCAATTTTATAAGACCTCCCACCTTCATGGCATCGATCTGTGAATGACAAAATGTAGATCTGTTGGTTTAAAAGACGTCCTTTACATGCAATATGGCACAGATATAAAAAATTTAGCTTAAAAGATTAAGACAAATTTTTAAAAATAGAGGCAGATGTACTGTAATGTGTTTCCAGTGTATGAAAGAAGCAAAAACTATCATGCTAAGGACATACCACTCAAACAAATAATGCTATTTTACCACGGTTAGTTTTAGTAACTCACTTGCGATTGTGCAGCTGATCTTGCCCCGACCGGAACCAATGCAGGTGCAGTCCCAAATCATCCCGTCCTTTGGTCTCTCATAGGTTTCACCAACCCGGTATGTCCGGTCATTATACTTATCATAACAGGACTCCTCCACTGCGAGAAAAATAGTGGAAACAGCAAAAGGTTAAGAGGCTATCACTGAAGAGTTCCTGCGTAAAAACGCACTACGGCGGGACATTTGTGGCTTTCTCCGTGTACTTTTTTTTTCTTTTCACTTGTTGGGATTAACACAAGTGATGGTGCACTAGGAAGCACTGACCTTCAGGCTTAGTTTTACACTTGATGCCTGCTGCTCCACTGCAGGTGCACACCAGTGTGCTACCACGGTAAGGTTTCTCCCACTGTTCGTTCACTCTGTACGAGCGGCCGTTTTCATCACAGCCGACTACAAATAACATATTATTAAACATTTCAACAGTACAGTGTAAAGTTAAATTAAAGTTTTGTTTGATTTGGCTCGCGTTGAAAGAAATATATGGAAATAATATCTAAATGACTATAAAATAAAATTATTAGGTAAGACTTTGACATGAATTAATTTCATTCAACACAAAACGCACCAGAGATCTCTTTCTAATACATGAACTTAAACAATTAGGGCCGCTGAATTCAAGAATAAGTCCTTGTACCAACCTTGACTAACAGCCGCTGCGTCATGAAGCTCAGGATACACCTGATACTGCCCACTTTGTCTTTTGGTCTTCTTTGGGAAGCCGTGAACTGCGCTGGTTACGCACAGCGCAAGCAGCAACCCTGTGAGTGGGCTACCGTTCATTTTGTGGAATAAAGATTTCAGTGTAAAAGTAGAAAACAGCTAGTTAACAAAATTAAGTAGTAACGAAAATAAAAGAAACAAGTGCAGAACTAAAAAGCTTGGAGAGATCTGGGTCCTGTCCCTTATTCTCAGCTCCCGCGGCTGCTTTCTCCAGATGGATCACTGCGCCGCCTTGCAGCTGGTGCACCAGATCGAGGAGAGGGGAGCGCACTGGTTTTATAGGCGACACGCTGCTACAGCCTGTTGAAGGGGAGGGATTTTATTGGAGCCTTGATGACCAGCCCAAAGTGTGAGCAATAGTCCTCATTTCATTTTCAAAAATAAAAAAAATAAACAAAGGAAAAAAAATCTGCAAGCTGTAAAGATAAATGAGCTTCTGTAATCTGTTCATCTGAAATTTCTTTTTAAAGTAGCTCAGGATACTCCCCTCTATAGGATTAGGGAGTCATATGCTGAGGTGCAATAAATCGTTGCAAATCTTACATAACCGCTGTCGTGCCAAAAAGTGATTGCCGATGTTTCTTTATCTTTATCTTTACTTATATTGGTAAATAGGCTGTAGTCAACAGGATTTATGAAAGGGTTATACATAAAAATAAAGAAATGACCTGTTTTGCAAGTATCCTTCTGACTCTCTCCTGAAAAAGACATTTTTAATGTCAGTGAGAATTTTTACCTGAATAAATAAATGATATATAAAAGTTAATTTGCCAAAAACTGACTGCAGCTTCTACCTTGTCACAGGAATGTTCTTTCTGGCTCAAAATGACTTGATATCATTCATGACAGATATGTTTGAGATATGTTTGACAGATTATATGTCAACAAGTCAAGGTCTTTTTTTGTTTGTTTGTTTGGTTGTTTTGTTTTTTGTAAATACCTGAAATCATTACTTATGTAGTACATAAATAATAGCTCCAAAATGTGATAAACATTTGCCATAATCCCAGAATTATAGAGTAATGGCTTCATGCTATAGCTTCCCAACTCCCAAACCAACCTCCTATCTCTGGAAACTGGATTTGTGCTGCTATTGGGAACTATCGATCAGGGAGAATAGCTACACATTTTACATTAAATGATAAAAAATGAACAGAGGAATAACTATACCAGTTATTGCAGTATGTGAATTTTGCTGAGCTCAGCTCAGCACATAGTCGATGAGTAAAAAAGTGGAACTTTACGCCGCCACCAAACTTTCATTTGGGCATTCAGGCAAAACATTTAAGTGCAACTTTACCTACAGTATGTCCCCTTCTCCTGCCACACATTTAGTATGCTTTCTTTGTGTCACCTGTCTGGTTTCTATATTCACTTTCACACTTTGAGTCTGCATGACTTTTTACGCTAATTGTAATCTTCTGTTAGAACGTGCCATTAAAAAGTATCCTTAATTTGAAAATGGATGCTTCTTTTCTAAAGTATTTTAAAGTAAAGTTGTTATGAGTTCCACTATAAGTAAGTTTAACTTACCAGAATACTGTAAGGATGGAATGAATAGTACTTTTTAAAAATTATGTCCTCCTAAACTTTAGGGAGTAAATTTACCATTAGATTCACATACAGTGTTTTAATAACCTAATGAAACCTTTTAACCCGGATGTTTCCAATATTACCTTAAATCATATGTGATCTTAAACACAGAGAAATCTAAACACACTTATACCTGTGCATACTGTATAAATAAAGAAATATGTATTACACAATTAGTTGTTTTTGTGGTAAGTTAATTTCTCTGCCAAGAAGCAAAATATTTTCAAAAGGAGGGGGAAACAGTGAACCAGACCACAGCATGCTGTCTTGGTCATGTCATGGTGCAGGAGCTGGTGCTGGTTCCGCTAAGCTTACTCATGGGTCTGGTCAGGGGAGCAGCTACTGTGTGCATGACTGCGGTCTATAATAATTCTTGTCTCAGGTTCAAAGAACAAATTGTGCCAGAGGACTGAAGAATTAAACAGCAAGCAGACGTTTTTTTGGGAAACAGATGAAAAAAAGAAAAAGAAAAAACACCGCATGTGCCTTCTAAGTGAGTGCAACTGACTCACCAATCTCTCCTGTTTGGAAAAAGCCTCCAAATTCTTTCCACTTGTGAAACAGCACCAAAGTGTGGAGGCTCAAAACACAGGAGAGTTTCAAGCCGCAAGCCCTCAAGTGTTACTTAACTGTAACTTCCATATTCACTGCTGTGCAGCAGGTTTCCTGAATGTGCGCTCATGCATTTTCAGGAGGGTGAAACTGATGAACGCATAAATATTTGAACAAAAGAGACAGTCGGTTCCTAAAGTGGTGCATTTTGGGTATGATTTAATTTCCTGAGTTGTTAGGTCTCTATCAGATTTATGAGCTGTCTCTGTCAAAGCCTCTGGAAGGCAGCCTGGCTTATATCAGTTGAGCTCATCTCTTCTTTGCTCCCTGTCTCTGTTTTTCATACATAAGATCCATATTTCAACAAAGATTTATCTCTCACTCTGGTTGTTTTCAAAGAGATTTTGTTGTTGTTGTTGTTGCCCAGAATGATTTGTATTTGAGAGCTCAGTGGAAACCTCATAATCTGTGAAAGCTGAAACTGCTAAGATTACAGAGTATTTTCTAAAGTATGATGGATTGAATTTAGTCACGTTTCAGTCTGTCATCATTTTCCATTAATATCAAAACACTTTCTTACACAAAGGTATATAGTCGTAAGCTAGACTGATTGATTTAGAGTGCCTTCAGTGCATTATCAAATAACAAAACTTTATTTAACAAAATGAAAATCTGCAGATTTAGATCACCTTCACAAGTAGCATCTGAAAGTTTGAATTTCAGCAGTTTGTCTTTGCGTTAATGAGCAGTTGAACAGGTGTATGTAACAAAGTAGCCAGTGAATGTAAGTGCTGAATGAAAGCAAGTAGATTTGGAGCCTGGAGCCCTGCCACTGGGTGGAACATTTATAGAGTGAATTAGAGAGGAAATGAGGAACAAAATGAGAAGGAAAGAGAGGAAGTTGTTGCAACTGATATGAAAATTTGGAGGTTTAAAAATATAAAATAAAAAAAAATGCATCAAGTGTTTTGAACACTGTATGAATTGTTTTCTTTTGTTCTTTTTTGTAGAGTCAGCAAAGGAGCCCTCTGATCTGTATTTAGTAAAGTGGTGTAACAGGTGAACACCCCTTGGCCAGATGTGTCCAAAAGACAAAGATGCTGCTGTAATTGTTGTACTTAGTTGTCTGTATTAGAACTATGTAGCCTTTAGAGACTAATTTTGGACTGAAACCTTTTATTACTGTCTTGATTTGTTTTGTTGTACTTGGATGGGGAATGCTTTGTCCTCTGGGCAATGTTAAACCTCCAGTTATCTGGAAAAGGAAACACTGACTAAGACCTCATTTGCTTTCAGACATGTGCAAAAGAGATCAGGTTATGCTGGGAGGACTAATGGACAAACTTAAAATTCACACAGGGAGTCTGCACACCTACCATTTCTCCTAATAACGTGAAGTCATTTCTCCCCATGATTGCCCTCTTTGTCAGTCTTACGCAATGAAGCCATATGCTTCCAATCCACAGGAGAGAGCAAATAGCACAAGAATTTACCAGAAACTGTTATCTTTCATGGCAGATAAACACATCAGGGAATAGCTCGCCCCCACCAGAGTGTTTGTTTAAAGGTGCCTCTTGAGATATTGGATGGACAAATGATTGTTAGGGAGGGATATGATAGTGAACAAATACACAAAAGCCATCCGGAGTTGTCCAGAACATGTAATTAAAGCAGCAGCAATGAATCATTCCATGATGGTTTTATCATGAAGCAAGATCTTTGGAAAGCAGAGAAAACTTTAGAGAGCTCAAGTTGCCTCTTCAGAGACATCACTTCTCTGCTTTGTATGTACATGTTTGTCCAGTTTCTGTGACTGGTGCACCCTGCAGTCTCTGCTTCCGTCCTTGTGGTACAGTAATGACAGTAACACTGAGGTCGTTGCCCGGGACTAGATTTCCACTCTCGTCTGTAATGTTACTCAGTGGTCTCGGAATGATGATGTCACCGTCCACAGTTTCCACCACAGCAGAGGGCCTGCGGAGGCGAAGCGAGTGGGTGTGTGTGAGTTTTGTACGTGCAGTCAAAGCGGCTGCGTTTGCACAGAGAAGAGGGTCTGTTGAACAGAGCCACAAAACAGAGGTGCTGTTTTTCATTGGTCTAGCCTTCAGGGACTCACCGTCTGGGCTGGTGTTATTTAAGTCAATAATGAACTCCTGACATACTCCTGCACATGCACACACTCACACACACACACACACACACACACAAAATGGACAGTGTAAGTTTCAGGAGAAGAACAACAACCAAATAAAGAAACATAATTCTGAGTTATACACATGACATATTGTGTTTATTTATTATTCAGCTGGAGTTCTTGACAGTTTAGGATATTTTTGGGGAAGGCTAAAGATATTGGTGGGAAGTCGTCTGTTACACAGGCTAAGTGGATCAAAAATGTCTGTGCAGGAGGATTTATTAAACCTAGTATTTCTGCCAGATAATGATGCTGTGGCATTTGAATTGCTGGGTAATACAGTTAAAAGTTAGATTTCTGTATATTTTGAGTACAGAATAGAGTAATTTGGAGGGGGAATACGAGGAAGAGGAAAAACAGGGTAGGTTAGAAAACCTGAACACCTTTTATCTAAACATCTTTACAGTGTGGATAAAACAACGCAGCCTGACATTTATGTGATATCATTGTTATCTCTGAAACAAACTCTTGACTTTCCCCAGAAGAACTGCTGAGATCCAGAACTTAAACTCCCCCTTAGGCTAGAATATGCACTCAGTGTCAATATTAAACAAGCTGCTGTTCAAAAAGCTGCTACTCCCACCACTACTTTAGTTTATGAACACATATCTATAAATAAATTGAAATTGAATTGAATATCTGGCCAGCTAATAATGTTATCATTAGCATAAACTTCTGCTGCACCCGGTGAAGTGTTAGAATGCTAAGATGCCACTTGTCAAAACTAAACGTTTTCTCTAAACTGGCTATAATATACAAAATGAACTTCATGTTGTATTAAATGAGGCCTGAAAATAGCTATTAAAACTATACACTACTTAGTAAAATACTTATACTTAGTAACATACTTAGAGTGGGCAGCGGGGCTGCACACTTCTAGACAATCAGACTTCTTTTTGCAACCTAAGGGCAACCTCTGCAGCTGAAAAATGAAGCCAGTATGGAAGTGGCAAAAACTGCAGTTCATCTGGGTGCCACTTGCGGCTGGCTCCAAGTTTTAACATGGGAGTCAGTCCACATTGACTCCTATGTTAAAATGTCCAATTTTACAGCATTAAAAAAGCATATTTACAGCCTGGTACAAAAGAATAGTTTGGGCCTCTATGGATAGTTCCCACCCTCATAACAACTCTGAGGTGAACGTTTTTATAACTCATCCACCCGGATAATTGAGTTAGGGGTGTGGCAGCGCTGACTGACAGGTGTCCGGGCACAGGCAGCTGGAACTGATCGGGGACTACTAGGTCTCATTAACTACTTTGAGCCATTAAATTGTGTGTTTGCTGTTGGAGCCTTTTGGAGGCTTTTTAATGGACTATCTGACTCATATTATGGCTTGCATTGGTACACATCATCCAAGAGGTTTGTGCTTCAGTATTGGTGAGCGAAATTCTAGTGTTTTATTAGGATTTGCTTTTGCACTAATTAGCTGATACATGTGTCTGTGGGTTGCACGCTTACAGTTTAAGAATGCAGCTTGCTAACTAAACTAACAAACATTAGCTGATAAATTAGCACTCCACTTTCTCATACATGTAAGGTAACTTCTGGCTTTAAACGCCGAACATGGTGGTGGCCAAAACGCTAACATGCAGACCCGAGAACCAATGCGTGGAATCATGGCGGCTGCTTCCATCTTTTATACTGTCTGTGTTTGCATCCAGAGGAGGCCATGTTCAGGCCATTAGAAAGAATGCATTTTTAAGGCACTTCTGCACCAGCTTTACCTTTTAGACCCAGAGGCTACGGCCATCTTTAATGTACAGTCTATGTATAGCCATTAGCATGGCTCTATTGGGCTATACCATTAGGCATTTGTCTTATTAGAACACTTGTTCATGGTACAGCTTTCTGTGATTTCTAACCTCTAACATCAGTTTCACTGTGGCTTCCAGTAAAGACATCAAATGCCAGCTCCTGCATTCAACCTTTGGTGGAAGTGTATAGCAGTACTGCTAGTGAGTGCAGATGATTAGACTTTGTCTAAAATAAGAAAGACATGGATAGATTAAGCGGGAACAAGAAAGTTAAGAAAGCTAAAAAATCTGGAAGACCTCATCTTCTCTCATACTCTTTAAACTCAGTAAAAACATTTAGTTGCATGCATTGTGTTTCACATAACTGTAAATTCAGGCTTTTTTTTCCTCTTGAAATTTATTAATAAATATATAGAAAAAGAAACCTAACTTCCTTTTTTCATATAAGCTTATTTTCAGAGAAACATTAGGTAATATGACTAAATGATATGAGTGACCTTGCCTCAGAAAACTCCACACTTCCTCTCTGGCAGTAAGACACTCACCACTTACCAAAGCATCTCCACAACAAACTGAGACTTTCACAATACCTTACCACTGTCACATTTGCAACAGCAGATGTAATATTTTGACTGTACGTCTGTAGTGTTTAGGTCAAATATAGCTCAACCTGATATACTGTGTCTACATGAATACAAGGAAAACGTTTCTTTTACATGTGTGCGGAGACATGCGCTTGATCACTGATATATGATTTGTTACCTGTATGTGCACTTCACACCTGCTGTTGTGTCACAGTTTCCAGTCTACAAGTGAAGGTGTTCCAACTTTTCACCTTGAGCTAAGTAACTGGCTCATGGTCAGATGATGTTTAACATCTGCTGGATTCCTTCAGGGCAGAATGAGCTGTAATTATAGGAGGTAAGAAATGGAGAGAGAGAGACATAAAACTGACACAAACACCCAAATGCATGCACATACACAGTGAGATGATGTCATGCTTTTTCCGAGCTCCTATCATCATCTATTTAATGGTCTTCAAAGCTGCGGGATGAGACAGCTTGTTTGTGATCGTGAGGTAGGGGTCAGATGTTGTTACGAAAGTCTGATTGAGTTTTGGGCCTCAATTCCTTTGTGATTTCTGCAGCTTCAGTGTCTTCTTGTTCATTATATTTTCTTGTTACAAAAGAATTTCCTCTCCAAGAGCATGAGGGTGTTTTAATAGGCTTGTAACTCCACTCTGCAGTGGTGAATTGTAATGGTGTGCCAAACAGGGAAAGCTTTGGGAAACTCCTTTCAGTTCATTCTTAATCTTTTCTCCATGCAGAGAATTATTCTGCTGGGAAATAATGTAACAAGGACCGTCAGTGTGCCCATCCACTGACTGTGAGTCATTCTCTCACAGCTTGGTTATGATTTTGTCATGCTGAATTGCCATCCACGTGAGTCATGGCAAACCTGCAGTAGCCTATTGTAAGAAGCCAAATGAAAGTTTATTATTACAGTAAGTTTGCTTTATTTGCCTATCTGAAAATGTGCTTGAGTAAACCAAATAATAATCACATTCAAGTACAAAACATTCTCTGAGCTTAACGTGTTGTGGTTAAAGTGTTTGGCTCTCTGTGCCACAGTTGGTAAAACATTCTGGCATTTCCCTCAGAAAACAGCGCTGTGGCAAATTGTCTGAAGAGGGCTGCAGTCAGTAGAGCCAAATGGAGAGGAGTACTCAGACTGAGACCAAAAAAGGTAGTGAAGAGGAAAGACGAGTGTGGGGGATGACGAAATTGGCAAAAAGAAGCAGGTATAATACATGACAAGGTGGAATGATATCCTCACCCACATGAAATTATTCTCTGATGATGTAGCTGTTCTGTGTCCACTTTCCCTTTGCTTTAATGGTATTTGAACCATTACCCGATGATCGGAAGGGCCGTGTAGGTGGTTTGGTTGAAAGCTTTTCCAGCCCTCAGATCTGAAAAGTGAAGCTGATGTGGAAGTGCCTTAAACCTGTGGTTGTTCGCACACAGTGAGAAGATCCTGGGTTTGAATCCTTAATGTGTGGAGTTTACTTGTTCTCCCCGTGCTTGCTTGGGCTCTCTCCGGGTACTTCGGCTTCCTCACGCAGCCCAAAGACATGCATGTTAGCTTAACTGGTGACTCTAAATTGTGAATGTGTGCACGAATGGTTGTCTGTCTCTCTGTGTTAGCTCTGTGAAAGACTGGCGACCTGTCATAGGGTGACCCGCCCCTCACCCTATGACAGCTGGGATAGGTTCCAGCTCCTCCATGACCCTGAGTTGGATAAGCGGAGGGAAATGGATGGACAGATGGATCTAAAAAAATACCAGGAGGGGGTGACTCCTTTGGTTGAAACAAGAAATCTTACTATATAGAAGTTTGTGAGAAAAATTAATTAATTTAATATTTCAGTAGTCACTTTCTCAATGAATTCGTGGTTTCAAATGCTGGTTAGTCTTATTTAATATAACATGATGTACAGTCCTCACCCAAGATGGTGACGGCTGACATGCCAAGCTCGAGCCTTAAACACAAAAGCCACGAAACCAATAGGCGACATCATCTTGACTACATCCACCTTTTATTTAAAGTCTGTGGGCTGTATTTAGTCACTGCAGTGCTAGCTTCAGCATCCTGACATGCTAATGATGATATTAACATGTTGATGTTCAGCATATGGTGTAAACAGTCCCTAAAGCTTTATATGTCTGAGTATGGACTCTATCATCAGGAGAATATGTTGAATAAATCATTTTCCTTTGACTTAATACCTCCAGATAGAATCTCAACATCAACTTCCAGATTGATACGTCATTACAGTTATCAGTATCATTACTGTATAATTATTTGACAGTTAAACAACTATACTGCATGGAAACACAGTCTTACGAGGAAGGTACCTTACCAGTGCATTTGAGATAACTTAAACACTGAGAATATGAGATTCAGGAGTGTGCTTTGCATTCCTTGATGTAATGTAATTATATGAATAAAACACATTCATGTTCCTTTTGAATGCGTAACTGCACAGTGAGACAAATTACTTCCTGCCCGGTAAATGGGACTTGAACCATTTCAGGAAAATGTGAACAGTCTTACAGTCTGTTTTAGTAGCTCTGTGTGGAAAGTCTCCCCCTAAATGTTTCCACAATCATTTTTTACTATACTTACAGTAAATTGACCAAAGCTAATTCAAACTAAAACAATGAGGTATAAAGAAATATAAACAATGGTAGTAATAAAAGTAATAAAGTGAGGGGTGAGTTCTAGTTAGTGGTATAACACATGCATAACACTGTTCCTTCTGTTGATATAACTAAAGAAATAATTATAAGTAATTACTTTATGAACACAGGTAAAAAGTATAGGGGTGGAGGTTGGGGTGGTGGATGGGCCTGAATCTTAAATGTTTGGGTTCTCTGAAAGGTCTGCAATTAAGAGGCACCTTCTAATTTCCCTTAATCACAATCTTTCTCTGTCCATAACCAAGTGTTTTACTTGTCTAACCTTAACAAACCCCACCTAAACCATAGCTCAGACCCATAATTCTTCTACTTTAACAGAGCTCTAGATGCTGTTTTCAAATACTGAAGAAGAAAGACATTTTAAAAATGTGGAAATAAATGTAATAGAAATGCCAACCAGAAAAAATTTTTTTTTCCTAGTCATGCAATATCAACATTCTGGTCTAGAAATAGGATTGTGATACTCTTTGCATGAGAGATCACACTTTTTACAATCCCAACATCATCATAACCCTACCAATGCTGAAGAAATGCCATTATATCCCTCCTGTTAGCCACTGGTAGAATCACTGTCTGGGTGTGAACTGTGATCCAAGCCTCACTCAGCAACTACAGCAGACTGCTCATCCACACCCTCTCTGCTCTCACCCCCCTTTAACATCTCTGAATCAAGCAACCCCAGTCCTGCTGTGCCCATGCTGGCACTGCAGATATGGAAGCCAGTGAATTATTTCAAGTAGTGGTGTCAAAACAGAATGCAAACACAAGTGTGTCTGCAAAATCTGAGCCACTGAAGTGAGATCTTGCTGCTGCAGGGATTACATTAAAGTAGTTCAGGTTTTGATCTGTGGGTAACCACATGCAACATATATATGTGGCAGAGGACAAAAATCTGTGCGGACTGTGTTTGCTGAAGCGTCTGCGGTACGTGTGTGTGTGTGTATATTTGTGGAAGTGTCTGACTATGTGTGTGTTTTTTGAAGGAACTGTGGAGTTGTGTGCAAGAACACTTTGTGTGGAGCATTAGCTCCCACCACATCCTACTACGTAATGTTAACCTTATTGATGCCCATTCTCTAGCTTTAAGTCAGTATAAGTCTTTGGAGAAGCCACCCTGCAGTGTCTGGGAAGAAAAACTTGGTCAGGGACACTTGGCAGGCCAATTAACCTAGCAGGCTTTTGATGGAAACCAGAGCAGGCAAGGTAAGAACATGCAAATGCCAGACAGACGTCCTCTGCCACGGTTGAACTTCCAACCCTCATGTTGCTGTGAGGTGATAATGTTAACCCCTGAGCCACAGTGCTACATGTTATATCATGAGGCTTGTTATGTATTTTCCAAAACAGGGTGACTTCACCTGGGATGAAGCAGGCAGCAGGTAGGCCCACTCCTTCTCTATATGGCCCCAGGTGAGCTGGCATGTCCATGTTGTCTAGACAGGAGTGTGACTAATGGTGATGCTTAAGAAAAGGTACACAGTTAATGACATTTCCCCTAACAAGGTTGGAAAGTGTGTCTGAATCGTCAGGGTACAGCTGCAGAAAATACTTGATATTCTGTTTTTGTGTGTTTGTTGCACACAAAGTTGGTGTGATGGATTAATTCTTTGGCTGGGAAATAGTTGTCTTTATGCCTTAAAATGAACATTGGCAGAGAGCAGATGAGAAAAACACACAGCAGAAAGAGATCAGATCAGACTTTTTTTTTACTTACGAGGGTGTTGTAAACCTTCCTTTGACTTCCCTATGGGGGATCCCATAGGGAAAATGCAGGGAAAATGCTTTACGGGGCTGATGTCGTCAGAAAGTTTTAGGATGCAGGCAGGAATGCTGGATCGCTCTGAGCTGCTGAATGTTATGTACCATTTCGGCCTACTCTGATTTAGAGAAAACAACCTATGCCTAATAAAACACATTGTGAAACAGAAAATCATGGAAACTCCTGTCAAAAAAGCGGAATGCTTTAAAAGTAAAACAATCAGGGCAAAGACTGAAATTTTCTCAGCATTTGGGCATAAAGAGCTTTTATTGCAGAATGCAATTAATATATTTACTCATTAACAACAATGCCATCTTTGTGTTTTCCCGTGTGTGTTTTTTGTCTGTCTGAGCAGCATATTTGAATCTCCCTTGGTCTGCTTAGACACTTTTCCAGGAGGTCAGCAAAAGGCCTGACCGCTCAAAGCACTTCTTTGTCTGCTTCCTCCAGGATCCTTTCAGGACAACCTTCTCCGTGAGAGATGACGAAGCAGGCAGGTTGTGGCGAGGGGGTCACACACAAACGCACATCGCAGACACACACCAAACAGTGTGAGTAACTGGTCAGAGTTGAGTGATTCTCTAAATCACTGCCTTTGGAGCTTCCTGTAAGTCCTTTGGAAATGTGCCCTACCCATGTGAAGATCATCACCTTTTCAGTGGTGGCAGAATCAGGAGTTCATTAATGTGAGGAACTGTAGCCTCTGTTCTATAAATCAATCAGTCTCAGCTGGTGTGACAACAGGAAAAGGGACAGACACTTTCGCATGGGTTACAAATTCTGTACATGTCTGCAAAGCTTTTTGCAGCCCTAACAAAGTGGCTATTTTTTCACTCTAGTGGGTAAACAAGATGCAGACTTGTGTCCTCTACCTTTCCCATAAGCCTTATTAAAATCATGGGTACAGTCTGGGGAATTAACCCCACAGGAAGTCAGCTTCTCCTTTCTACACTGAGTGATTCACATTGGCCAGGCTGTGGATGGTGTGCGTGTCAGGGCACAGGTTAAAGAGGCACACAGCGTACTCTTCCACCGAGACCACAGTTCCTTTTGATCAAGCCCAATTTGTCTCTGCTCTCTCACACAAAGACACCAACTCACTGCAGAAATGGAAACACACTTGTGTTACCCTGTTAACGTTGTGCTTATTTACACCTGATGTCATGGTATAAAAACACAGACAAGGTTTCCACATTCCTGACTGAAAGAGAGGTGTCAGAAAAGACTGCTGCCCTGGAAATGGCAGCACAGCTAGCATTAAGTTTGAGTTGTGGAGGTATAAACTGTCACTGACCTGAGGAAACACAGCTGTCTGGAGAGGGGGAGGGTGTAGTTCAGCCTTCGCTGAGATTAGCAGAGCGCTGCTCTTGGATCAAAATGGACCCTAAAAAAGGTCAGAGAGGTGCGTGAGACTTCCTCATGCTGCAGCAGTGAAAAAAGTTCAGTGCGAGGTTAAGACTGACCTTCATCGCGTAATGTTAAACCCAAAGGGGCAACAGTGTTTCTATATTAACAATGGGTGATATGATTGCTTTTATGTAAATGGTGTCAGTTATGGTGACAAATCCACAGAAAAAGCTCACTTCAGTGCAGACAGTTTCCTCTATTTTAGCATTCATTCATCCATCCATTTTCTACTGCTTATCCAGGCCCAGGTCATCGGGGTGGCAGTCTAAGCAGAGATGCCCAGACCCTCGTCTTCCTGCCCAGTGCCTCCATCTCTTTTAGCATCTTTGAGCACAATGCGTTGGTTCTGTTTTAGCAGAGTATTTGTTTCAGTTGCTCATCATTCACCCTAGCATGCTTACTAACTTAGCAAGCGCTATCCATAGTCTGCATAGGTGCACCACACAGACACCTGCTAATTAGTGCTAAGTAATAGACCAATAAAACCTGAAACACAGACTTCTTCTTCTTAGTCCCTTTAACTGCACAGCCAGCCACCACCAACACAGTCCACAGTCGAGAGGTCTAGTTCGGTGACTCCAATCAGCTGAGGTGAGGCACAGCGAACAGCAGCCAGCTATGTTAGTCAAAGTGGCCACTCCCCCTAAAAAATATATTTAAATCAGTGAGTTTATAAATATTGATATCATCTTCCATACAGTTATTTTAAAGGGGGAAACTAGCTGCAAAGACTAAAATCACTTTTGCTATCAGACTGTAAACATGTTGTTTCCTCCTGTAAAGCTGGACATTTAAACATGAGAGTCTATGGGGGCTGACTCACTTTTTCGCGGAACTGGTTTTTTCCATGTTGGCATTTTTCAGCCGTGGAAGTTGTTGCTTTTAAAAGTTCTATTATCACAGAAGTAAACATGAGGAAATATCATGTCATTTTAGCATCCAGAGACTTTGCAAAACTGCATTTAAGTTGCCATTTGCTTATGAACTCGGTTGTGACTTGCCTTCCATGATGTGTAAAACATTTTGTCTGGTCTCTTTGCTCCTCTGGACTCCACTGACACTGAGATTAGCTCATGTCACGGGCGTGTGAGTGTCTTGTGTGACTCAACCTATAATTCAGTCGATGAAGCACAGTCATTGGTACCCCTCACTTGTCAAATCAAACCCTCACTGTCACTCTTTAAATGACCCAGCCCAATCTGGTTTCCACAGTAACTGTGCTTTGTAGCACTGTGTTGTGGAATCTTTGGTGAGTGCTTCGTCAGAGAGTTCGTCTTCGTCTCCCTCCTCACCGACCTTTAACATTTGTTACCAGTAGAGCAGCAGCAGTTCTTCACATCCTGTGCAGAAAATTCTGACTGATTCAGACGTGAGCAATGATGAGGACCAGGGAGAATGCTGACAACCTTAAATTATGTTGCTCAACTGTCTTGATATTCATCCACTGACTGTCTGCAGCATGAACTTCTGCATAACTACGATTTTTCTATGTCTTGTTTTAATCCTCTGCAAAAGCTGTGCCTTTTTTTTCTGTTCAGATCTTCATTGCTTTTCTACTCCAGGCAGAAAGCTGAAGGCAAACAGTGGGAGAACAGCCATATGTGGGTGTGACAGCCAGTCATGGTTGCTGCTCATCTCCCCCTCCACTCTTCCAGCCTATAAGCCAGACACATTATCCTCCAGCTTTCTCTCTTCAAGTCCTCTTCACTTTCTTTTCCATCTCTCTGTCACTTCACACACACCCCAGTTATTTATTTCCTCTCCCCAATTTTTCCATTCAGCTATGGCCATCTGGCTCTCTTCCTCCAAACTGCCCATCCACAGTTTGGTGAAGCCAGGGTGGAGAGCCACACATTAAAAACAAGCACTCCAAGGCTGTACATGTGTTGCAGATTGGCACACCTTACAAGCATTTTCTTTCCCAGATTTGGAATAGGAAACTCCACTCAAAACAGCTGTACTTTCATGTTTTATTGCTTTTTGCTTCTTCTAGTTTAGGCAGTTCATCAAAAGAGTAGATGAGAAACTTCATCTATTTAACATAAGACTATAGAGCAACTAACTAGTTGGCTTAGCAACAAATACTGCTGTATAACCTTTAAAACCACAACTTGTCTCAATTTTGTACATATTTGTCAAATACCTTCAACACTGATTTTACTCAGCCGACTCTGTTTAAGCGGGTTAGGGCTACAACTACTCACATAAGACACTGAATCTCTGACCCAGCACTCAGTGGTCAGATTGTATTGTCAGTAATATATACTCATTGGCCACTTCATCTGTTCAACAGCTCATTAATGCAAATATCTAATCAGCCAATCACATGGCAGCATCCCAGTGCATTTAGGCATGTAGACATGGTCAAGACAACCTGCTGAAGTTCAAACCGAGCATCAGAATGAGGAAGAAAGGTGCCAGATGGGCTGTATTTCAGAAACTGATGATTTACTGGGATTTTCCTACACAACCATCTCTAGACTTCACGTTATTAGGAGAAATGGTAGGTGTGCAGACTCCCTGTGGGAATTTTAAGTTTGTCCATTAGTCCTCCCAGCATAACCTGATCTCTTTTGCACAT